>JAJLXZ010000007.1:0-95336 GCA_030571575.1 Kazachstania viticola
ATTGTTCTAGTACTAAACTGTATTGTCTTCCTCGAAAAAATCAATTTAATAACTTAAATTTTTTGAGGTTTATCTAGAAGTTGATCCATGTAGTTGATATTCCATTATTTGTGGGGTTACAGGGAGGGTAGCCGATGGCAACATTGTTTGAAGAAAATAATGAAGGCTCGGACATTGAGAAAACAACGCTTACCATATTACAAACCGGAAAATATGTGGCACTGTAGAGAGAAAGATTAATAAGAAAGAGTCTAGTTAGAAGTACTAGCTACTACATAAGTTGGATATGCATATATTTGAACCTAATTGTTATATATAAAGAGAAAATTGTTTATATCGTGTTTCTTTCAAGTAAAATGTTGAAGGATTAAATCGCCCTTAAAATATGTGGAGAATTAAAAATATTAACGTCAAGAAACGGTATACTACCTCATATGAATTGGACGGTTGAATAAATATCAGGCATACTTAAGATGGATATAATCCCGTAATTACAGAGCCCTACCACATGTCAACTTCCTGCCTTTTACAAGATTGTCCGAAGATAAAATGTTTTATGAAGCATTCTAATTCAACTAGGGACCGATGTAGAGTGCTACCAGTTTGACAACACCTACCACTAGGGTAATTCGTCTACCAGTCATTTGTTCACACTGAATAAAAACTACCAGTATATGGCTCTGTCTATATTTTTTTCCTGGGCGGCTTCTCGAGATTCCACCGGAATTTTTTCACTTTGTAAAGGGAAATAGTATAGGCCACCATATAATAGAGATGACTCAACTTGGCAAGTAAGATGCTGTATGAAATGCTACGAATTCCTTTCTACACCCCGTTACCTCTAAGGGCTTAGGATAGTATCAATTCTTTTGGATAGGATCGGGCAGACATAATTCCATTGTAATTGTCTAGATCTGAGGCCAATTCCGTCATAAGTCTTGAGACTAGATTCCATACTCTCTTTACTTACAAAATCATGCAGTACTACAATATTCTACACATTTCTTAATGGAAGTGCATAGAATAGATCTTAACATTGAAAACAGCTTTGTAAGATTGAAAGTAATGTCACAGGAATACAATGACTAATTGGGTCATGCTGTAATTTAAAGGTAATATAACCATTTAACAATTAGATTTTCAGTACTTATTGTCGCTTATATAAAAGCTTTCTACTATTGTAAAACTTATTAGGATACATTGATGCTTTACCATTGTTATTTATTTGCTCTACAATAAACCAGTTCGAACTCTTATCCAACTTGTTAATATCATAGGACAATGACAAAAGAAGACAATTTCGAAAAAGTTACCGAAAGTACTACGAACCCTCATCAAGTCAACCCCTATGGTCCAAATCCATCTGACTTTTTATCTAATGTTGGAAGCTTTCAACTAATTGATTCTACTTTAAGAGAAGGTGAACAATTTGCTAACTCATTTTTTAGTACTGAAAAGAAAATTGAAATCGCTAAGGCTTTAGATGATTTTGGTGTTGATTATATCGAATTAACTTCCCCAGTCGCCTCTGAACAGTCCAGAAAAGATTGTGAAGCTATATGTAAATTAGGTTTAAAAGCAAAGATACTGACTCATATTCGTTGTCATATGGATGATGCTAGAGTTGCAGTAGAAACCGGTGTTGATGGTGTTGATGTCGTTATTGGTACTTCTAAGTTTTTAAGACAATATTCTCACGGTAAGGATATGAATTATATTGCTAAGAGTGCCGTTGAGGTCATTGAATTTGTTAAATCAAAAGGTATTGAAATTAGATTCTCCTCAGAAGATTCCTTCAGAAGTGATTTAGTCGATCTTTTGAACATTTATAAGACTGTTTCCAAGATTGGTGTTAATAGAGTTGGTATTGCTGATACTGTTGGTTGTGCAAATCCAAGACAAGTTTATGAATTAGTAAGAACTTTAAAGAGTGTGGTTTCATGCGATATTGAATGTCATTTCCATAACGATACTGGTTGTGCAATTGCTAATGCATATACTGCTCTAGAGGGTGGTGCCAAGCTAATTGATGTCTGTGTATTAGGTATTGGTGAAAGAAATGGTATAACACCTTTAGGTGGATTAATGGCAAGAATGATTGTTGCTGCTCCAGAATACGTTAAGTCTAAATATAAACTACACAAGATTAGAGATATAGAAAATCTTGTTGCTGATGCTGTTGAAGTAAATATTCCATTTAATAACCCAATTACCGGGTTCTGTGCATTCACACATAAAGCTGGTATCCATGCTAAGGCGATCTTAGCTAACCCATCTACTTATGAAATTTTAGATCCACACGATTTTGGTATGAAGAGATATATACATTTTGCCAATAGATTAACTGGTTGGAACGCCATTAAGTCAAGAGTAGATCAATTAAATTTGAATTTAACTGATTCAGAGGTTAAAGAGGTTACAGCCAACATCAAGAAATTAGGCGATATTAGACCTCTAAATATTGATGATGTTGATTCTATTATCAAGGATTTCCATACGGAAGTAAGAACTCCTAAAATATTCGCTAAGCGGACTGCAACTAACAAAGAAGAGGAAGGTAAAGACTTTGAAAGGCTTGAAGAAAGCGTACAAACAAAGAAATTGAAAAGTGCTGCAGTATGAACACTTTTCTGCTTAATATAATAGTTAGATGTACAAGCTTATATGTACCAATATGTATATCTATTCAATATATGCGTCACTACATTGACATTACGATATCATACAAACACATGACATAGGGCCAATCAAATGCACACAAATTCAGATTCGGACTGTGAGTAGGGAATTAGCGGCAAAATGACGGGGAACGACAAAAACGCGGGGAGGGATATAAGAAAACCAGATATTGTTAAGGTAGCTTAACAGCTTGGAAGTAGTGTATACCGTGGCTCTACAGTACCTATTTATATTGTATTGCAATAAAAGAATCAATTTTTCAAAAAATAAATCTACAACACACTGGAAACTTTTGAAGTAACAAATATATATATATAATGTTATCGCGTTCCGCATTAAGACGTTCATTAGGGATAAACAGATATAGCATGACTTTACTAAGTTCGCGATTTTATACAGAGGGGTCTACTGGCGCTCCCAGAGGAGAAGCAACAGAGGATTCATTTACAAAGAGAGAAAAATTTAATGAGGACTATTTCATCAAACAGCATGAGAAGGAACAACTTCGTAATTTAAGGGAGCAATTGAAGCATCATAAGAAGAAAATAGAAAACTTAGAGACAAAAATACAAGACCTTACGAAGTGAAAACCAACGTTAGGAATCAAGACTTATTTATATTCTAATTGAGCTAAAGATTGTTCATGCCATACTTATATATTGGATTTACAACTATGTATGTTAGCAGTTAATCAACAAAATTGTTATGGTGAAATAACTAAGTACTTAATAGCATTTATTTTTCCGTCCAATATGATCCTTAAATTTAAAATGTTGTGACTATTTGTACACCCACACAACCTAGCTTTTTCAATTTTTTTATCGTTTTTTGTAATTTTTAAATATTTCTGAAAAATTACTTTGGATTGTGTAATTTTCAGATACTTTGTGCGGCATTTTCTGAGAAAATGGGCACTCAAAGTTCGCACAGACGCAATATTCTTTATTAATATGGAATGGAAATTTCCACAGATTCTGTTATGGCATCTGAGACGATGAATGCCATTGTTAGTACGTGAGGTAGCATTGCAATAGAGTTCTATGGATTGGTGAACCATTTGCAGTACAGTAATTTTTGATATCGATTATGGTTAATAATAGTTTTGTCTTTGAAAAAGTAATAATTGATTAGAAATTTGCGTTGCTTATTCGATATTTCAAAGAAGTTAGAAAGATTCTCTCAACTACATAATCAATTACAAATATAATGTCTGACGCTGTTATCTCATTTGCTGCTTTCATCTTAGCCGATGCTGGTTTAGAAATCTCTGCTGAAAACTTAGCTACCGTTACCAAGGCTGCTGGTGCTTCCATTGACAACGTCTGGGCCGATGTCTACTCCAAGGCTTTAGAAGGTAAGGACTTAAAGGAAATCTTATCTGGTTTCCACAATGCTGGTCCATCCGCTGCCTCTGGTTCCGCTGGTGCCGCTGCTTCTGGTTCTTCTGAAGGTGCTGCTGAAGAAGCCGCTGAAGAAGAAGCTGAAGAATCTGATGATGACATGGGTTTCGGTTTATTCGATTAAACACCTCTCTAAACAATAAGATCTACAATTATTATAATTTTCCTATTAATCTCTTTGTTTTAATTTTGTTTTATCCATATACATAATATACTACATACATTTATAAGTATTTCATCATTCTTTTTTACTCTCTTTTTTTCCTCGAAACTTTCCCATATGTATACAAGTTATATCTATCGGATCAATCCCTTATTGACATATTCTCTTCTTTACTGCCATTTTAAAATATGCTCTCCATATTTCTTGTCATTAAGATCTCCCTTTGAACTTGTAAAAAAAATTAATTAGCGAGATGAGAAGGGACAAAAAAACTTGTGATAAAGTTGTCAAAATCATTAAAAAATGGAATGTATTGTAGTCTTTTATAATAAATAGTATACAACATTACCTACTTGATAAACTGGCTTGTTATCACCATCGCTATAAATACATACTGTGATAGTTTGAGTGGAGAATATGGCAGGTATAAACTACGCAGCTCCATATTTTCTGCCATTATTCTGCTCCAGTAATCGCTATACTAAAGTAATTTCTATTCTCATAATCATAACGATATATTTTGCTCTGTATTCATCTTCTAATCTATTATCTAGTGAATATAATGATCCTTCCTTATTCAAACCGAATTCTCAAGATTATTTTAGGACAGTTTTACTAGGATTCTTTTCTCCATTCCTTTATTTCTTCATCACAACTTTTATTCTCAGAATTAGAAACATATCCACTCTCTTAAATTGTATTATAGACTTTCCATTGAATGATTCCTTTATCTTCCTCATTTTGATTGCACTAGCTTATCCTCAATTACAAGATATAAGCAATAATTTACTCGATGATCGGTTATATTGGCATATCATCCCAAGACAATCCTATCTGTTCGGAATTGCATGGTCTTTAGGTGATTTAATAATTGTTATTGTATCTAATATATTTGATTATCAAGAAGTACAAATAATATCAAAACTAAATTCTTCTAAAGATAATTTGTCTACACCGAATAATGAGGGCAAGAATACTAAGCATCCTTCATACTATACTGTTTTGGATGATGAAGATATAACAAATCGTGAAAATATAACACTATCCAAATGTATTGATTTGAGGCATACATCTTCTACGATATTATCAAATGTTTATTCATCAGACTTTGATCAGAATAATTATAATTATCAATCTATTCAAGATATAGCTGGTGATAATACCTTTAACTCTAAGAATCAGTCAATGTCTGGATCCACTACCCTCAGGCAAAATGGTGATGATGATACTATTTTACTGATTAATCCTATTGATAATTCCTTTCAATTATCTTCTTCAGAGTTAGAGAACCCTTTAATACCCAGGGATATAAAAGAACCAACTTTCATAAAAGATCACGGATTTACATGGATTACTTTAAATGATGTAATTGATAATAAATTCAGTATATTTTATTACCAAATGGTACCAATTAGAAAATTTTGTCAAATAGTGTCGTTAAAAACTGTCCTATTCAATTTTTTAACTTTGTTCATTATTATCTTGGATAACTCCTTGCTAATAATCGGTGAATCACTTTTATTATCATTATACTTTGTTTACGTGCCAAATCATTCTGAACAATTTACTGATGTTGTTGTTTATTTTGGTTGTAGAGACATAGGATACTACCTAACCTTCCTAGTGTTTCCTTTCCTTTTCATGAACTTCTTAGTTCATAAGATAGTTTACCTATCGTGTGATATTGACAAAAATACTGGTAATAATAAGTCATCCGTTGATAAATTTGATTCGTTTAACGTAACTGAGCCTAACTTAAACATTGCTTCAATGACTGGTGAATTTACTTTTTATGAAGATAATGAACAAGATGACGACGGTTATGATGATATTCGAGACGGGAATGACGATGAGGAATCACAAAGGGACACAAGTCTAATAAGAAACAAATTTAGTAAAGTATACTTCAAAATTTTGACTAAATCTAAAGATTTATGGAAGACATCCATAAGTAAAGATTGGTTTGTTCTAACCGTAATGTCAGTATGGGCAGTATCCGTATTTATCATGGCTTTACGGTTTACTGTACCTACAGAGTAAGTATCTACATATTTAATTTATATATTCTTAAGAACATGAATCATCTCCATAAAACGTCAAGAAAATAAACTTGAACTAATCATTGCTGTCATTGCGATGTGCCAGCTTGAATATTTTGTGAATTATCGACACTCTTGAATAATTTTTTTTCTTACCCCGAATTGAAGAAAGGGAAACGACGCAATGCGTGATAGGAAATATCTGAAAAATGTATTTCAGTATAAATGTACCCTTTTAGATAAGGTTACATTGCAGCAAGAAATAGTTTATTTGAGTTATTGGTTCCTTTTGTCTGATTCTCTTTGCTTTTTGATTCTATTACCAATTGATATACCTTTTAATAGAAATACTGCTATCCAATGAACTCTCAAACTCCGTTATTGTCACCCGATAATCGTACTTCTTCAAATAGAAACAACCTATCTAAATGGGAGACCGCTAAATTAGATTTAAAATATGTCCTGTATTCTTCTCCTTTGAATTACCTATTGATATTTGTACCTTTAGGTATGTTTTGGGGTTTTGCTGAATTTTCCCATACTTGGACATTCATGTTCAATTTTTTGGCTATTATTCCATTAGCATCAATTCTAGCCTATGCTACTGAAGAGTTAGCTGAAAAAGCTGGTAATACTTTAGGTGGGTTGCTAAATGCCACGTTTGGTAATGCTGTTGAATTAATTGTCTCTATAATCGCCTTAAGAGAAGGGCAAGTTAGAATTGTTCAAGCTTCAATGCTTGGTAGTTTACTTTCTAACTTATTACTAGTTCTTGGCTTCTGTTTTTTCTTGGGTGGTTTCAATAGAACTCAACAAACTTTTAATCAGACCGCTGCTCAAACCATGTCTTCTTTATTAGCTATTTCATGTGCTTCTCTACTGATCCCAGCTGCTTTTAAGGCCAGTTTACCACATGGTAAAGAGGATGTTTTGATTGATGATAAAATTCTATCATTAAGTAGAGGAACATCAATTATATTATTGGTTGTTTATGTCCTGTTCTTATTTTTTCAATTACATAGTCACCATGAATTATTTGAAGAACAAAATGAAGTCACTGAAGAAATCATGAGTCAACTATCAAATAAACCAGAGCATACTTTAAGTATCACATCTGCTCTTTCCTTCCTGTTAGGTTCTACCATCTTGGTTTCTATCTGTGCTGATTATTTGGTTGGAACTATCGATAATGTCGTAGCGTCCACTGGTTTATCCAAGACCTTTATTGGTTTAATCGTTATTCCAATTGTTGGTAACGCTGCTGAACATGTTACTTCTGTAATTGTCGCTATGAAGGACAAGATGGATCTAGCATTAGGTGTTGCGATCGGTTCTTCCTTACAGATTGCTTTATTTGTTACACCATTTATGGTACTTTTCGGCTGGATGATTGACGTTCCAA
This sequence comes from Kazachstania viticola, assembly GCA_030571575.1. Classification (NCBI taxonomy): domain Eukaryota; kingdom Fungi; phylum Ascomycota; class Saccharomycetes; order Saccharomycetales; family Saccharomycetaceae; genus Kazachstania; species Kazachstania viticola. The sequence goes on from JAJLXZ010000007.1 coordinate 7,684, forward strand.
TGACCCTAAACTTCTCCACTTTCGAGACTGCAACATTATTCATCGCAATCTTCTTGTCGAATTATTTAATCTTAGATGGTGAGTCTAACTGGTTAGAAGGCTGTATGTCCCTAGCAATGTATTTATTAATAGCTATGGCATTCTATTATTATCCTGATGTTGATACATTTGGTTCTATTGTAAAGAATTGATAATCGCACTTTACTATTTGGCTTTTGTTATTATCTGAACGTCTACGATGTTCCTCTCTTATTTATATATACTATACGTATTTCATTTAATATGAAAGAAAATACTATGTACAAACTGTTTTAATAACCTTATTTATAGTATACTTATCAAAATTATCAAATATTTAACACTAGAGATAAAAAGTGGACAGTAACTATTATGTGACTATATTAATGCTACTTTGACCATTATTAAATTATGGTATAGAACTTTTTTTGTCTTATTAATTTTATATAATAAGTGTTACATGTATTCAATTACCTTGGAAACTGACAACAAGCTCATTTCCAAAAGCAGCAATCTCATTAAAAATAGCTTCTTTATTTAGAACAACATTTTCTTCATCCACAGGTTTAAGATTACAATCCAAATTAACTTTGAATTTTTGTTGTTTTTTAAACATAGGTTTTATTAAACCAGTTATTACGTTTCTGTCACCATTACTACCACCATTGACACCAATATATCTGTGGCTAGAAAATATTAGGCTGCTTTTATATTTAAGATTGAGATATTTAACGAGTTGATAGGTCGGATCCATCTTCTCACTTAATTTATCCAAATCACTTGGGAATTGACTTGGTGCATCTGCATTAGCTATATTCTTGAATTCACCACTTTGTAATATACCAGAAGATGCTAGAAGACTAGTTGGAGTCTTTAATTGTACTACAAAATCATAATCATTCAAACCAGGCACGAAAAGAAGATCAATAGTCTGCTTATTCAATCCATGAGTGTGGATTAAATTGATGGCTACCTTGGCTAAAGCAGTTAATCTAGTTGCAATAGCTAAAGGAATAGCACTCGAATATAATAGACCACTTGGATCGTTTTTTGAAGCTACAAAGAATTGTAAATGGATACCATTTGGATCACTTTTTCTGAGGTTAGCAAAATTGCTCTGAATACCTTTATACTGAGCTAAACTCAATTTCTCTGATAATTTTTTCATGGTAGCACTATCTAGATCAGATCCACCGATGCTTGTTTCAAATGCGTTTTCAAAATCTTCGTCTGGTTTAACTAAATCCAAGATTAATGGATCTTCTTTCCAATTCCATTGACTAATGAAACGTAGAATTTTTAAGAAGCCGTTCTCTAAAGATCCTGGGATCGAAAATGGCAGATGCTCTGTGAATGGTTGCATTGCGATCAGTTCAACAAGTTCATCATTTAGATGGCCTAGTAACAGATGAGAATCTAACCATTTTTTAAATAACCTAACAACAGGAGAATATAATTGATATGAATGTGAGATATTTTCGATAGTTCTTGTATGTCTAATGGAAGCAATATATTTAGCAGTGAAAGTTAAAAAAGTTCTTTCTAATTCTGGTTTAATTTCGTGTCTTGCATTAGATATGGCTCTTAAATATAGAATTTCATCACGTTCAGTTAATACTCTGAATTTAAATCCATAACCTTCAGGTGTTAATACATTCAGAGTAGTGATATCTAGATTATATGGAATAGCTTCATCTCTAATAAAAAATGATTTGTATTGAGTACCATGTTCAGAGTTTAATTGCTCTTGAATTTTCAGTAAAAATGCAGTCTTGGATTTCTCTAATGAAATGATTTCGTCTGGCCATTTTGGTGAAGTCTCGAATTCTAATACAACATCTTGGAAAAAATCAGGGTCTGAATAAGCAAATGGTACAGGTTGACACATGGAGGTGTATCTGAAGGCTGATCCAATAGGTAAAATAGATTTGACAGAAAGTGGTAATGACATCTTGAACATGATTTTATAAAGATTATCGAATGATTTCTTTACATTATAGAAACTTGTAAGGTTTAATACGGAGGTGTTGGAACTTGCAGCTAAATTAGGTAATGGAAGTAGTTCTTGAAACTGTTTAGTTATGTTTTTCACTATCTGTATATTTTCTAAGACATGTCTCTTCAATACAAAATCTACAATAGAAGAAATTATTGGTTCGGATGCAGATGAAGTCCATACACAGCAATGAGTGATTGAACCATCCTTAAATTTACGTAAGGATGATTTTGGACCCCAGAAAGATTTAAAAATTGTAGCCTCATTAGAAATATCTTCAGTATGAACTGGACCCTTGGTAACTAATTTTTCAGATTCTTCGGGATTCACTAATAATTTAACTCTAATGTAATCTAAGTTGAAATGTGTTCCTTCAGTATTTGAGTAAACTTTTCTTTTGCTTATAGGAAATGATGATTTAAAACCTAATAATTCTACTTCCAAACCATGTATTCTATCACCTAGTGCATATTTCAATACTTTCGATATTCTGTTGGTTAAAAAGTTTTCTATTGTTATAAATTTTACTCTTTCAGCTGGAGTAAATTTGACGTTTAGAATATTATCTGATTTTAAAGTTAAACCGACAGGTAACTTAATATCATAACAAATATCATACTGTAATTGAGGGAAACTATTAATGTGAGTCAAAAAGATATTTGCAAATTGATCTTGAACAACATTGTTTAACATTGATAGAGTTTGTTTTGCATACATTTTCAATAGTTGATAAGAGCTGACAGTCATCTTAGTTAAAATGTTAACCTTAGTTGATTTATCAAAAATAGTAGGGACTTGAAAGCCTTCGTTTACATATTTAGAGATCGAACCGCTGTAATTGATATCAGAATGGAATTGTAAATGACCTTCAGTGCATAAATCCATAGTAGCCAAATATTTAATAACACCTTTGAATAATTGGTATGATGAAAAACCATGTAATAATATTTTATTACCGTTTATACCACCACCTTCTAGCAGTGCTGCCATTAAAGTTGTAAATTCAAAGTTACCAAATCCACCAAGAGAGCCATTTTGTGATGATTTAGAGGTAAAACCACGCTGTTTTAACCATAGTCTACCTAATACTGAAGCTTGCTGGAAATATTCTGTTTGTTTTTTAGATTTATATAGATACTTTAGGTATGATTCATAAGCAGTAGTTGATAGCACGGCAAAATTGTATAATGGCGTGGCAGGTAAAGGAGCTTCAGGATTTTCTTGAGCAACTCTTACACAGTTTTTATTTGGTAGAAGTTTCTTGGGTTCGAAGATTCCTTGTGGGGCACCAATAACTAAATTAATGGAGAACTTCGTCTTGTAAAAATTCATTTCGTGTTGTTCAATACTAGAAGTTTTCACACACGTTAGTTTTAAAATTGGTAATAATGGATCATTATTAAAGTAAGAATATTCTAAATTAAGAAACTTATCCAGTTTTTCCCTTGCTAACATTATTGAAAGATTATGGGTCAAATATGCCAAATACACACTTCTTTTATGAAGGTATCTAAAATTCAAAAAATCTTTCTTTTCCAGTAATGATTCAGGCATTGTTAAAAGAATATCTATAGAAGAGCCTTCAGGTTGATATATCCCAGTCTTAAGGGCAAATGAACCAATCAAAGACACGTCAGGCAACTTAAAATTGAATTTATAATTTGTTGTGTTTGGATTTGGTTTTGGATCAACAAATGGTACTGTTACAATTTTGTTCTTAAAGAATGAGTTCACTTCAGTGATAGATTTTTCTTCCCATTCTGGTATGCTTTGTATTAGATCATAAAGTCTATGTAAAAACTTTTCCACTTTCAAAATATGTTTCTCTTGTATTTTTACCTGTTGTAATAATTCATCTATCTGTAATTTAAAAATATTAGATTTGAACAGTTCTGCTGTTTCTCTAGCAATGTGAATATCTTGGGCAGCTGTGTTGGAAGGTTTATTCTTGTTATGATCTTTATCATTATTATTTTCGTCTTCCTCGCTATCTTCTTCTTGTTCTTCTTCTTCACTTTCTACGTCATCTCGTTGGCTTTTTTCATGAATGGAAGGATCTTTTGGAGAGGAAGTGGTTGTGTCTACAGCACTATTAGTCTTCTTTTGAGGAACGGGACTTGTTTTGTCGCTATCTCTGAAATCAGCTTTTCTTTTCAGCGTAGCCATCGGAACAGATCTATATTATATTATGATTAAAAATGAATTTGTGCAATACTCACTATTTGAGATGAGATTTTTAATGCTAAAAATATGACTACAAAGTAGAAGCAAATGTGAGGATGATCAAGGATCACAAACGTCTATCAGTTGTTTGTTATTCTGTTTTTACCAGAGATGTTTAGATATTTTTATTTGCAGTTCTCTATATTTTCCAAATCCATTCAGCTGAAAAATTTCACTTTTTCAGTCTAGCGTGAATTGCCGAGCGTCATCTTAGCAGTACAGTGAAACCCTGCCCGCTGGGAATCCTGACAGCAACACTGCTAGCGCCCAAACTTCCGTACCGTTAGGCTTGCTTCAGGAAAAATTGGAACGCTCTGTAGGCAGAAAATGTTATCTGTGCCCGGTCCCAGAGGGAAAAAAATTATTTTGCGCAAGAAGTTTCCAGGTACTAGGTAAAAAAGTACTATAAAAATAGTTTATCATTGTAAAAATATACTGCCACTTGCCAGAATTGAACTAGCGACCTTTGCATTACAAGTGCAACGCTCTACCACTAAGCTAAAGCGGCAAGTAAAATACACCACAAAGTGTGTCTAAACGTGTATAAATACAGAGAGGATGTAATAAGAAAAAGGCTCTTTTTCCTTTTATAAAACTATATTTTAAAATATTCAAATTCTTAGAGTTGCATGAGGTAAAATATAGCTTGAGTAACATATGAGGCCTAACAATTCAGAGTAACAGCAAATTCTTGCTGGAAATAAATTCATATTTAGGGGAATACATACATTTCTAAAATTTGAAATACTTCCAAGAGTTGCCATAATTATTATTAGGTGCTAAACTAAAACGGCTATTAACAGCTTAGATTTTTGTATTAAGTTTGCTTTATAATCAACTACATTACACATTCATGATTTTAAAATAAAAAAAAAAAGAAAAATATCTATGAAGTATTGATTTATATATTATTTAAAAAAAAAAAGAACACAGCAGGACATATTTTTTTAGTATTTATTTAGTATAGAGATCATATTCTCGTTTTCATATTCTAATCTATTAATATCCTGTTCAAAACCCTTAATAGTCAATTCTAATTCATTGCTTTCACGTGCTCTGCTCTCTAATCTTTGTGTTCTATCCAATTCTCTCTTTTCAAGGAACTGTGATTTGAAATTATCAAATAGCTCTATATTCTGCTCGATTTCCTGTTTTAACTTGTTATATTTTTCATTAGACTTTTCCTTCTTACTTTCAAGCTGAGAGTACTCAATCTTTACTTTACTTAATTTAGAATTACTGGATTCTAAGAGTTTCTTATATCTATCTTTGTTCTTGCTATATTCTAACTCTTTTGATAAATGTTTATCTTTTCGTTTTAAATATATATCTTCTAGTTCTATTTCCTTACAACTAATATCCTTCATATCATCTTCCAATTTTACCAAATTAGTTTCTAGTTGTTGTATTGTGGTCTTCAGATTATCTACTTTCAAAGAACTCTTCTCATCATTCGTAGCATTTTGTTTAATTTTAGTCTTTAAATTGGATATCTCTTGTCTGGAAGCACTTAATTTCTTTGAAACTTCTTTTTTAGTCTTCCTCAACTTGGTTCTTTCATCAGCTAAATTAGCATTTGTAGTTAGAACAGAATGTTTCAAAGTTAACAAAGGAGATAAAAACTTTCTATGATAATAGGATGGAAAACTAAAATCGAGCTTTTCGAAATTAGCAGAGATATCACTATTGTCATTATGATTATTACGAGTATTGGTATTTGGGTCGAACAATGAAGAATTGTTGTTACTCTTTGTTCGTACAACTAAATCAGACATAACATAATCATCAGTTTGGTTCAATCTATTGATAAATTGAATGTCGTATGAACACGATGGTACCAACCCACTCACGACAGCATATTCTTCACCTATATGTTCTAGTATCAAAGCACATGATACTTCTGACCATATTAAACCATTAACAAGTACGATCAGTTCCCCATCGTGTAAGTTTTCGATATGAAAAGTTAAGGAATGTGTACCAATGTCAATAATACAGACTTTGTAGTCATTTTCTTTTCTATTAAATATGTTTTCATTCGACTTAATAATATTTAACTTATCAAAATCATCCGAAGTAGTTTGAGCCACTAAAGCCATTGAATTCTGAGATTCCATATTGTTGAACATACTTTTTGACTTTCCATCCTCAACCGTCATAGAGTTTGAGGTAGAGTTAACAGGAGTAATATCATTATCTCTCAGGTCAGGATTTTCCATACCACTTTGAACTTCAGGATCTTTGAACGCATTTGATGCTCTTAAATATTTTTTCTCAACATTTGTTGTCTTGAGGGTTACAAAAATGGACCACAGTGGAGAAATCAGATAATGTTTCTTTCTTTTAAATAAATATCTGATAAAGTTCTCTAAATTGGAAGTGACTGTAATATCAGAATTCAGATTACTACAATCATTGGAATTATTTAAATCAACTTCAATTTCAAAGAATTGGTTAATATAAGTGGAACTACCTTGTTCTGATGATATATCTTTATTTTTCTTATATGGTGGTTCTGTATTATCATCTTCAAAATCATTCGTTACCACGACAGTTGCGTTCTTTGGAGAGAATGATGCTGGAGGCTCAAAAGATTTGATATTTTTCACAGTTGAAGTAAATATTGGTAAATGATTACTGTAACTGGTGTTTAAATTGTTAGAACCGTTACTCCAAATTCTATTTGGAGAGGCAGAAGTATTGATATTACTGTTCATTGTTAAATTATTTATTCCATGACTATTCGTTAGTGAAGCGGAAGATGGAACTCTTCCGAAAGGACTTAATTGAGAATCTGGTCTATTCAAAGTACCATAATTCTTGTTAGATACTGATAAAGTAGGATGAGTAAGCACTTGTCTATCGGATATTTTTAACGGAGCATTACTGCTATTATAATTACTGAATATAATATTTGTAAACTGGTGAGTAACTATATGGAAAGACAAATAAAGTCTAAGGTGAAGGAAATATTTATCCCAACTGTTGCTAGCATAAGGGGTTTGGATTGCTGTTAATCGTTGGAATATTCTGTAAATCTTAAATATGTGTGATAATATTAGTTTTAATAATGAGTTATTTGGTTTTGATATAAATGGGAACACAAATATAGCGTTAAAATTTGATAGAAAAGGATTATCAATTGTAACTGGGGACAATCTTTTATACATATTTATTGAAACACCATACAGTATAGCACATGAAGTTGCAAAACGTAAACAATCTCTAGGGTCATTGATTAAAAATGACGCTACTATTGCTAAAGCCAAAATTTGAATGGGGATAATAAAATAATTGCAATCGTAAATTCTAATAATAGTAGCCAACGTAACTTCTATCAGTATGCAAAAGATGGATGCTGTACTAAAATTCTTCGGAGTTGCACAAATATTGCTTCTGTTAGCTTTTTTATTATTTGAATCTCTCGCATATGAAGATAATTGTTTATTAAATAGTCTATCTACATGAGAGACATCAGAGATATTAGGAGATGGAGATTTTGAAAGAAATAGCGTAATGAAAGAATTCGCAAAAAAGTGCTTAAATCTTATGGCAATGACAAAAGTTATCAGTATACATGATGATACAAAATGATTAAAGCTTAAAAAAACAATAAATAAAGCCAAAGTATCTTCAAAACGATGTTTCTTTGCAAAATTCAAAGAATTATCTCTTTTCATTAAATATATTTGGTGTTATAAAAAGAAACACTGCAACAAAAGCAAAACAACAAGATAGAGATAAAGTAATAAGTTCTCTTGTCCTTATGTTTTTGGTTGTCTTCTTCCTCAAATGTAGTAGTATCTAATATACCAAAAATAAGTAAAAACGATTGTATCTGGATAGCTTGGTAAGATCCTTGATAGTGGAAGCTTCGTAACAATATGTTTACTCATATGTCATTTTCCAATTTTCCAAAAACAACACTACAAATTTTTTTTCCGAGCGAGATAAGAGACAATCTGTTTACGTACACAGCAAAAAAAGGCAAGCATGCACGTCAATATGAACAAATTTCAAATGGATAAAAGATGAGCGGTTAAGGAAACCATTGCCCTTTGTGGTTATGGAGCATAAGCAGGGCATGTTGTGAAATGTTGGAGTAATGGTTGCGGCAATGAGTATGAGTAGTAACTAAAAAAAAATGAAACAATGTTGCGTTAGGATTTACATGTAAAAGTAAGCGCCCTTAATTTGATCTTGGATGTGTATATCTTGGCAGGGTTGATATTCGAGAGTAATAGGAGAAGTGAGAAAAAATAGGGAATAAGAGAAGAGTACCGTATAATAACTTGGTACAATAGTATTAAATCATCTCCTATATCTTCAAACGAATATCTGCTGATTCTATATTTGTTCATAAAAAATATTCGCTATGATTGTAAGAGATCGCTAATCCACGGCAATTCACGGGAAGTCGGAGTATATATATTGAATAATTACGATTATACAGGTGATTTCAAGGTATAAAAAAGCATTGGAAAACGTAATTTTCTATACGGTACATAAAATGTATAAAATATCTTACAATGGGAGGATAGGAAACTAATAAAGTGGTAGAGAATAAAAAGAATATGGCCAAATTTGATAAGACAGATATAAGTGAATTTGTTGGACTTCAACTGATTTATATTTATGACAATGGTTGGAATTATGAAATTTATATTAAGAATTCCAATACTATTGATTATCGTATTCATAAGGGTATTGTAGGTGGACGTTGGGTTAAAGAACAAAAAGTATATATTGTTCGTATTAGTGAAAAAGTATATAGGATATCATGGACTGAACCAACAGGAACATCAGTTGCATTGACATGTAATCTTGGGGATTTAATTTATCATGGCACTATTTTTTTCCCACGTTGGGTTATCGATGATCCAAAGAAAACAGTTTGTTTCCAGAATGATTTTATTCCTTTGATGGAAAAATATCGTGCTGAAGGACCAGCTTATCCAACAGAAGTAATTGATGAATTTGCTACAATTATATATATTAATAATGTGGGTCCCGATGACGATGAATTGATAAATTGTACACCTAGTGAATTACCTGAAAATTTTCCAGATGAATCGACTAATCAAATCGATAAGTATAGAGGATAAAACGATTTTATATTAAACGATTCAACAAAATAAATAAAGTATATAAAAATAACAAATAAATAAATAAAAAATTTCATTAAGTGATTAGATTTTTAACTTTCATTTTTATTTTTAATTCTTAGCGCTTAAAGCTTCAGCTTCTTTTTTAATATTATCGGCTAAACCTTGATCAACACGAGCAAACATAGCGTAAGTACGTTCTCTAATTTCAGGATCAGCACCAGAGACAGAACAAGCGACATTATGAGCCAAATGTTGTTGTTGATTTGGTTGTTTAGCCAAGACTTTATATAAATCTCTAGCTTGAACGAAATCTATATCGCCAGCGGCTGTAACCCAATGGTATGGTACAGCTGGACCATTCCAAACTTCTTGATGTTGTTGAACTGGTTTATCCTTCATAACGTAATTATATTTGTATTTTGCACTTAAATAATTTGGTTCAGAACCGAAATTACCATTGACGTTCATACTACCATCTCTAATAGCAGGATTAAAGAATTTACCAGTAACTGGACAATTTACTGGGATTTGATTATAGTTGGTACCTAATCTATAACGTTGAGCATCAGGATAAGCGAAAAGACGAGCTTGTAATACAGGATCAGCACTTGGTTCTTGATATGGTACGGTATTACTTGGGGAGAAAGCAGCTTGTTCCACTTCAGCGAAATAGTTCTTTGGATTTTCATTAAGTACTAATTTACCAACACGACGTAATGGGAAATCCTTATGAGACCAAACTTTAGTTAAATCGAATACGGAGAAAGGTAATTTTTCAGCTTGTTGTTCAGTCATTGTTTGAATGTATACAGTCCAAGATGGGAATTTACCATCTTTAATATGATTGAAAAGATCTTGTTGATTATAATCTGGATTTTCACCAGCAATCTTAGCAGCTTCTTCATTAGTTAAATTTTTAACACCTTGATCTGAGATAAGATGAACTTGAACGTAATGCCAATCACCATTTTTATTTGACCATTTATAAGTATGACCAGAGTAACCGTTCATTGTTCTTAGGGAAGCTGGAGTACCACGATCGGAGAAAAGGGTCATAATTTGATGGATAGCGACTTGATTTTCTGGAGTAGTGAAATAATCCCAAACCATATTTGGATCCTTTAGATGAGTTTCTGGATTTCTTCTTTGAGTATGAATGAAATGAGGGAATTTTGAAGGATCTCTAATGAAGAAAACTGGAGTATTATTATAAACCCAATCTAGATTACCTTCTTCTGTATAGAATTTAGTAGCAAAACCTCTTGGATCTCTAACAGTATCAGCGGAACCCTTTTCCCCACCGACGGTAGAGAATCTAGTTAAAGTCTTTGTCTTCTTACCAATAGTATCGAATAGAGCAGATCCACAAATATCAGTAATATCATCAGTGACTTCAAAATAACCGAAAGCACCAAACCCATGAGCATGAGGAATTCTTTCAGGAATATTTTCTCTTGAGAAATGAGCTAATGATTCTAATAGATTAGTATCTTGTAATAATAATGGACCATGTTCACCGACACGTTGAGTAGCAAAAGGTTCATTAATTGGAGCGCCATTGATTGAAGTTACTACTCTATCATTAGAGTTTGGATCATATGGACAAGTCATTTTTTGGAAAGATTGATTAGTCATTTTTTTAATATTAAAATTTTTTGTTATAGGTGAAGAAGATGAATGTGAATACCTTTTTACTAGAGTACTCAGTGATGATTTATACATATTTAGAGAGAAGAGAATGTAAGAATTGAGGAAATGAGAGAAGAAGTAATGAAAGAAATCGAATACAAGAGGTTGAGCTTATATATGTTTTAGTTTATGAGAATATTGAGAGCATATAAGTTTTTGAAATATAGTGAGTGAATAACGTTTATACGAGTATAAGATTTACAGTAAGTATGGACTTTAAAAGAGACTTGCTTAGTAAATAAATCGATGTTGAAAAAAAGGGACGAGCCATATGGAAGTCAGCACGTATCGGAAATAAAGAAAACCACTAGATAATATTACGGTTTGATAACTGTATCTGTAAGCGTAAATAAAAAAAATACAGGGAAAACACGATGAGATCTCGATAAGAAAGCGAAAGATTAGGCGAATGGCTAGGCGAATGGCTAGGCGAGTTGTTGAATTGCGTAAGCTGCCCTTTTTCTGAGTCTAGTCGATTCTCTTCTGCCTCGAGAATTTTTGCCAAGCGGAGGAAAATCGATTTCCGAGAAAGACAGAGAGGAATGGGAGATCCGGGCCCTTCGCGTTTTACATAAGCAGGAGGAAAGGGAAAGAGGGGAGCCGCTTGTAACAGCAGTGTCACGTGTATTTCTTTGACACGTGCAATTAAATGGCACATGACCAATGCAATTTCCTGTCACGTGATAAAAGCGCTAACTCCGGTTCAAAGCTCACGTGCGCGCACCCGCACACCGCTGCTGCGAGATAGGGGAACCCCCCTCACTCTTCGTCTCCCCGCAGCTTAGAAGACCCCGCACAGCGATATGTTGGGCCCCTCTCCCCATTTGGAAAAGAGAAAAAATAAAGTGGCGACACCAAAACATCGCCAGAATCTGTTAACGTAACCATCCCTAGAGTATTATCCCCTCTCCAATATGAGTATATAAGTTATTGTATTGCTGAGAAGAGCAAGTTATATCATTTGTCTTGTCTCATGTCATATTCTACAATTTTTTTCTCAATTTTGAAATTAAGATCTATATATAAACACACAAGAGTTTAATCTGTTTGGTTTTCATATTTTTTTTTATATTATAAATTGAGAAATTAAATTAATTAGATTCCTTTTTTTTTTCAAATGCATAGAACTTACTCCCTAAGAAATTCAAGGGCTCCAACTGCTTCTCAATTACAAAACCCTCCTCCTCCTCCTTCTTCTACTAAAGGTAGATTTTTCGGTAAAGGTGGGTTAGCTTATTCTTTTAGAAGAAATGCTGCTGGTGCTTTTGGTCCAGAATTAGCTAGAAAATTATCTCAATTAGTTAAAATTGAAAAGAATGTTCTTAGATCTATGGAAATCGCTTCAAATGAAAGACGTGAAGCTGCTAAACAATTATCTATTTGGGGTTTAGAAAATGATGATGACGTCTCCGATATCACTGATAAACTAGGTGTCTTAATCTACGAAATTAGTGAATTAGATGATCAATTCATCGATAGATACGATCAATATCGTCTAACTTTAAAATCTGTAAGAGATATCGAAGCTTCTATACAACCATCAAGAGACAGAAAAGATAAAATTACCGATAAAATTGCTTTCTTAAAATATAAAGATCCAGGTTCTCAAAAAATTGAAATCTTAGAACAAGAATTAGTTAGAGCTGAAGCTGAAGCTCTTGTTGCTGAAGCACAATTATCTAACATTACTAGATCTAAAATTAGAGCTGCATTCAACTATCAATTCGATTCCATTATCGAACATTCTGAAAAGATTGCTCTTATCGCAGGTTACGGTAAAGCTCTATTAGAATTATTAGATGATTCTCCTGTTACTCCAGGTGAAACTAGACCTGCTTATGACGGTTATGAAGCTTCAAAACAAATTATCATCGATGCTGAAGCTGCTTTGAATGAATGGACTTTAGATTCCGCTCAAGTTAAACCAACTTTAAGTTTTAAACAAGAATATGAAGATTATGAATCAGATGAAGATGATGATGAATCTATTCAAAATCATATTCCTTTAGATCCAGAACAAAATGATCATGAAAGATGGTCCGAAGATGAAGAACAAGATCATAATGATTTAATGAATAATAGTAATAATAACACTAATAACAATAATAGTACTAATCAAGAGCATGGTCTTGCAAATGCTTGAAATTAGAGAAAAAAAAAAATAAACTTACTTCCTTTTTCTTTTTAGTATATTTTTCAGTTTTCTATTCTATATTTTTACTTTTTTAAACTTTAGTTTCTAATAAGCATATATAAATATATATGTATGCAGTACTTATTAATGACAATTTTATTGTATTCTCTTTTTCTATGCATATATATATATATATATTCGGGTTCGCATTGTTACTGTTTTTCACTATATCTAGCCTATGCTGAAAAATAAAACATTCATTTACTTAAACAATAGTTATATAAACCCTTTTCAACAGTAAAGCATACTCACCCCAGTTTCAATGATGCTGAAAAGATTCAACTCAACCGTTTCAAAACAATCTCCACGTATGATATTAGATGATTACTTTAAATATCATAACACAAAGAAAAATATGAAACCATTAATTTATCGTCCTAAAAATGCAAATAAATTATTAACTATGGATTTAAAGGATTCAAATGGAAATTTAATTACTCCAAAGAAGCCAATTGCTGCTATATCTCCAAATATACTAATAGACTACATTAATTCAATTCCTTATGGTTCAAATGAATTACATGATTGGTTAAAGGATATTTTAAATTCAAGCATTAGAAAAGATTCAATTTGGAACTACTTTAAACCAATTCATATTCAACAATTATTATTACAATCATTCTCTAAAATTGGTGATTTTAATAGATCTATCGGTTTCATATATACTAAGAGATCAAATTTTATTAAGGCTGGTAACTCCAAGATTTATGATATTGAACATGTATTTAATACAGTTTTAATGTGTAACCTATTAAGACATAATATTTTAAAATTCAATAATACTGATATTTCAATGAATAAATTGAAAATGGTATGGTCGAATATTACGTATAAAAAAGATAATACTTCAGGTTTAGCTGGTTTATTAGTAAAATGTATCGCTAAGGAACAAAGACTCTCACTGAATGACATATCATTGCCTCAATTGGATATCCATCTAAAACTCTCTTTACCATCATCTATCAAAAGTGATTCTCTCAATAAAGAAAAAGCTAGATATTTCATGTGTAGAACAATCGATAAATTTGGGAAATCCGATCCAAATGACTACTCTATCATAAATTCAGATGATACCACTACACTAAACACTTATATCAACCAATATGATTCATTATTGAAACAATCAGGTATCGATCATGATATATATCAAGAATTCGTCGACTCCATCAATGATATCATTACAAAGAAGACAAAGAATAATAAGTCGAATGTAGACTCAACACAATAACTTTAATACCTCCTTCAATGTCTATACATCTATTTAAAACTACTTGTAAATAATAATACTCTTGTAGTCATTTCTTCATACTCGTTCTTTACCCGGAATCAAACATTTCAATCTTAAAATCAAAATTTTTTCGATGTTTTTTTCTCACTGAAAGAAAAAGAAGCATCGCAACTTATTTGAAATATCATACAATTTGATGTGGTAATAGTATTATAATTGTGTTACGATCTGGAAGAATTAAAAACACTATATACTCCCTATTTATTTGCATTATTTCTCGAATTTATATTAATAGCGGAATTGTAAAATATTTTGATCTTCAAATTTTATTCCCACTGATAAAACATAAAAATGAGTAACGTTGAAGATAATTCAAACTTAACTAATCAGGGCTCTATATCCTCTACTGATATTCCAAAGAGTTCTGAACAACAAAATAAAAACAACAAGGAAAAGGAACTTAGTAGCAATGATAAGAAATTATCTAATAAAGAACTTAAAGAATTAAAGAAAAAAGAGAAAGCTGCTAAGAGAGCCGCTATGAAACAAGCTAGTGGAATAACTATTGAACAACAGCAAGTATTAGCTCAAGCAAAGAAAGAAAAGAAACAACAACAACGTGAAAAGCAAATACTAGACCAAAAGAAGAAAGAAGAGAAAAAGAATAAAATACATGCAAAGACTAATATTAAGAAAACTTCTTTGTTTAGTCATCTGGAAACTACGGAAGAAAGAAGAGCTACAATGCTAGCCGTATCTAGTGCCGTCACTTCTCCAAAGACTTCAAGAATTACTGCAACTGGTCTTATGGTGCCAATGATTGCTAGCTCTCTTTCTGGCGCTCAAGTATATACCACTTCTTCTTTCTCTAACAACTTAAATTGTCCCAATATGCCTCAAAATACACCAACTTCAACTTTACAATCTGATACAATCAACGATACAGCAGATATTGCTAAATCATTGGCTACCATATCTCTTGAAGCTGATGATTATCCAGTGGTACCCGGTATTTCTTCCATCGTTCCTCAATCTATAGAACAAAGTTTCGAAACTCCACAATTAGCATCCATTGTAAAAGAATTACTAATTAACAAAGATTTTATTCATCCATCAATCGCTGTATTAACTTCTCATATTGCTCATTACAAAATCGTCGGATCTATACCTCGTTGTATTGCAATGTTGGAGGCTTTCCAAATAGTTATCAAAGATTATAAGACTCCAGAAGGTACTACATTATCTCGTAATTTAACTAATTATCTATCCCATCAAATTGATATACTAAAAAAGGCAAGACCATTAAGTGTTACTATGGGTAATGCTATTAGATGGTTAAAACAAGAAATTTCACATATGGATCCATCAATATCTGATGATATCGCTAAACAAGATTTAATCGAAAAGATTGCTCAATTTGCTAAGGAAAAAATAGAATTGGCTGATAGATTAATTATTGATAATGCCTCAAATAATATTGAGAAGTCATCAACTATAGTAGTATATGGTTCTTCTAAGGTTTTAATTGAGTTAATCTTGCATAATGCTATTGATCTACAAAAGAATATTCAAGTTATAGTTGTTGATTCAAGACCATTATTTGAAGGTAGAAAAATGGCTGATTTATTAATAAATAAAGGTGTCAATGTCGTATATTCATTGATCACAAACTTAGATACTGTTTTTAACATGAATGTGGATTATGTGTTCCTTGGCGCTCATTCCATCTTATCAAATGGATTTTTATATTCAAGAGCTGGTACCGCTATGATTGCTATGAGTGCAAAGAGACGGAATATTCCTGTCTTAGTATGTTGTGAAAGTTTGAAATTTTCACAAAGAGTACAATTAGATTCTGTTACATTTAATGAGTTAGCTGATCCAAATGATTTAGTTCCCATTGATTTTGAAAATCCAGTAGAAAGACGTGGTAATAAAGGTGCATTATTACAAAAATTCGTTAAGGAACGTAAAGAAGAAAAGAAAAAAATTGAAAATGAAGTTGCTCATAAGGGTAAAATCTCTTCCGTAAAAAGTCCCTCACTCTCTACAACATCAAAGCAAGAGTCATCTAATGCTGAAAACGCTGACGGTAGTAACATATTGGATAACTGGCAACAATTACAATCATTAAATATTGTGAATATCTTATACGATTTAACGCCGCCAGAATACATTAAAAAGGTCATTACTGAATTTGGTGCATTACCACCTTCTTCCGTTCCTGTCATCTTAAGAGAATATAAAGGGTCTGCATAAATAATTCTTAGAAAAGTTATTATATAATGTGAATTGTAGCAAAAAGGAACTTGTAATGCTTTTAGCTGTATGAGTTCTTTATATCTTTGTACATCTATTAAATAGGAAACTAGACTTTTTGTTTATTTTTATGAGCAAGTAAGTTTAATGATTTCGTATCGAGTAAATATGCAAATTATGGATTATGAAATATGGAAATAATCTCGAATATGTATCTAATCCACTTCATTGTTGTGCATGGTACCAGCTGCGCTCAGTGGTAACCCTATATCATTTTGAATTAGATTAGATATATTTAAAGGGGGTATAGCGGCAATCATTAGCAATATATATTCGTAAATATCCCTCGGGATGGCTCTTAAGTAAATGGAGAGTAGATCTGTAGGATTCGGATAAACTGATAATGCTACATAAAACTTGTATGCAGCTTCTAATTGATTCCCTTGAATCTTTGATAACCTCTCTCCTTGTTCTATGTTTTTAGTAAAAACAGATTCCCTTTCTGAGATTTGATTAGGTATAGGATTATTTTTCAGTTTATCTTTTAAGAATTTGGTAACATAATCAATTTGTGTTTCATGATGAGTATCCAATTCCTTAGAGTCATGTTTATCACCTCGTTTACCTCCATATTTCAGGTGTTTACGAAATTTGGAATTGGTCCTCCTTTGATAATCAAAATAAACTATGTATCCTACGATTGAAGCTGTTGTAAGAATCCCCGTAACAACTAAACTCCTCAATATATATTCATTGCGTGATCCCATGCTATCAGATGCAACAATTTATGTCTGTAGATCTTGTTTAAGATATGTTATAATATAGTGTTGACTACCATAAAAAAACTTTAGGATTAATTGTCTTTTTTTTACTTGTTCTTCATGAGAACCTTAAAATATTAAAGCTTAGCATCGTTAAGAAACAAGTCACTTCACAAAGCGATATACCGTCTTTGGTGATCTGTCAATGCCTAGAGCAATCAAGCTAACACCAAGGTAAGGTCTTTCTCAACTTATCATTTGTTACAAAAGATGTTCAGGTGGCATTTGTAAAAATTAAAAGAAGCTGTTCTTTATACAGTGAGAATGCTATCGCTACCATCAGTTGACTTACAATAATTTTTGAAGCTCATAGATTTAAGAAAAGAATACAGAATCCTTAAATTTATTACAAGTAAGTTTTAATAGCCAGAATTTAATGTCTACCTCTCATTTCAAATCTCGATCCCTTTATAGTGCCTCATAACTTATCTTTTTTATGAATGCATTATATTGCAAAGAATCATAAAATTTTGTCTCTCGGTGTTTCTCGAAAATGAAAAAGATAGGAAAAAAATTTATTAAGCTCATCGCTGAAAGTTTGTGGAAGAGTATTATATGGTTATTTACTTGAATAGGCCAATCTAATCAAGCGTTTGAAGGTCCCCCAAAGAATTTGATATAGGAAAAGCACAAGTATGGTTGCTAAGAAAAGAAACACACTTAGAAATAAGGCATCTTCGAGGATAGATGCAGGTGCCTCAATTCTCAAATCAAATGATGATAATAAAGATTACATCTCTCAACTCCCACCTGATCCGAAGGCATTTTTACATCAACCCAGAGAAAGCAAAAAAGATAAACTGCTAAATAAGCAAAGTACGTTTATATCAAGAATTAAAGAATCTTCTAACGGTTTGGACGCAAACCTGTCTGGTATATCTAAATCTTCCATAAGGCGTAGAAAGAGGAAAATGAGAGATGAATTAAAACCTAAAATGCAAGATCTATTAACTTCCTTAGAGAATGAAACCGATTTGAAAGAATATATAAATGAAAATGGGGATGAAGTTGACATAGAAAATAAACCTTCACAAAAAAAATCAGTAACCAAGATTGTCAGTAGTAGTTCCTATGGTTCCGTCAAGATAAGAAAAAATGAACCAAATATTAGAAATAAAAAGGGTGCAAAGGCACTCGCTATCAATGAAAGAGAAAGGTTTAATAAAGTACTAAATAATCAACTATTCCAGCAACACTCTTTCAGTGCTTTGAGGGATGTTATCAAGATGCAAAAGAGGTAAGTATTTCTTATCTAAATATATCTTATCATCCAAACTTTGTATATTATTATATATTATATATTATCTTGTCATTGATCAGTTCCCTAAGATTCAAGTATTTAAGCAAATTGATTTACTGAAAAAACCTTAAAATTTCCTCTAATATAACGAAAGATTGACACTTTTGACAGATATATAGAAAAAGAGAAGTAGCAACCGCTTACAATGTGCTTTTTAATAATCTGATGGTTTTTATATTTTTCTGAATACTATAAAAATATGAGACTTCTTTTCAGATAGCTAAGGAAGATGTTATAATCAAGATGATAATATGTTATCTAGTTTCTTGGATTTTGGTAGAGTGATTATTAAGACCCTCAGATTATACTAGATTTCTAAAGAAGTTAGAAGACTCTTTAATTTAATTGACCCACCCACCTAGACTGTCATTTTTATATATTCATAATTCTTACTTGTTAGTTTTATTCAGAATATAAGCCATACTCCAATCTTTGCATTAGAAAAGTCAAGATTGTTCTATTAGAAAATATATCAATGAAAAAAATTAGATTCTGTTTAAATTTCAAAATGTTGCAAATCTATTATTGACCATGATTAGAATGTTGGAACTAATGTAAATCATATTTTCTTGAAATGTGTTTATATTGGTTTAGGTTTCTAAACATATTTTTCTACTGTTTTGCTAAGATTATGACTCAAAGAAAAGATAGGCTGCTTTTAATTACTAAAGTAGTTACAGAGCATAGGTATTAAGTATTCACTATACAAATTTTGAAAAATATGGAAATCGGTCAGGATATTCTTTGAAGACTAACAATAAATCAAACATTATAAATCTTAGTAGGAATTTTAAGTATGGTCAGCACGGTTAAACTAAAGTCTTGAGAAATTCAAAATTTGATTAATAATGCAATAATTACATAGCACCTCAATAAAAATAACTCTTCACTGAAAAGGTAAAGCATTTTGAGAAAACCTTTATTTGTAAATCATGAACAATAACTTTATCGCTGTGAATAGATTCTAACATGGTTTATTTGATTATATTTCTTAATTGTAAATTCTTGCTTGTCTTTCTGAGGACAGAAGTAACAGCACATGAAAAATATACAGTTTATACACAATTATATCTTCTTGCTTTATATACTTTTTCCATTTAGATGTTCTAATACACTATAATTTTCCTTGCACTTCTACTCCTAATATCTTATGACGTCTCAAACTTTCTATTGTACAATTTCGTCAGTATTGGTTATTTGTATAATCCCTTGGTCAATTTAGTGAGTGTAAGTGTCACAATATTATATTGTTTTAACAGTAAACACATATTGTATAATAAAGTATACTTATTATCTCGAAAACAAATACATTACAAAAATTATTCACAACCTTTCATTTACCCATATTAAATATTCAAGTTAGTAGTCCAATCAACTTTTAATTTGTGTTTTGTGAGAAACGTCTAACATCTTATATTAAAGTGCAAATTACTATGGTCCCTTTTACTTGTTGAAATATATGATCACATTTAGATACTTTGAGTGGACAAAGAAACCTAACTCTATTATCTCTAAAGCCTCAATATTAGATAATCCGAACACTATACATTTCCAAATTTTCAAGCATATTTACAATAATTGTCAGAAATAACACCATCTACTGAGGGTTATTCCATTGTTAGTTTAAATATGCATTTGATTAATGCTATTATCTAATTCTACTATTCAAAGAAATTATTTCCTCATTAGGAAATACTTATGACATTATTCTTTCATAAATTAATTTGTGTCATTAAGATATGTGACGCGAGAAAAAGTTTTTCACTTTTTCATGTTGTGCGTCTTCGAGACACTGTCACAACATTATCGAGTTGCATCAAGTGGAACATACAAGATAAGAAGAACCTTTGTAATATATATATATATATAAAAGGATTTATTGTATAGGTAAGTCCAACAAGCCAATAGTTTAATATAATCTATATTCATAATATAAGTTTCAAATGTCTTCTCATGCCCCTTCTTCTAATAACAACTCTGTCAAGTCAACAATTGACAATGCAGCTATGGAAGCTGTTGATGACATCGAAGTCATTACTAGAGGTTTAAATTCCTTAGATTTCCGACAATATAATTTAGAAGTAGACTTGATGATCAGCTTACAGTTTTTCATTAAAAAACAATCTCACATATAATTATGAAGTTAAAGGGAATATATAAATTTAATAATAATAAACATTTGTTTAGGCAGTATC
Organism: Kazachstania viticola; assembly: GCA_030571575.1. Taxonomy (NCBI): domain Eukaryota; kingdom Fungi; phylum Ascomycota; class Saccharomycetes; order Saccharomycetales; family Saccharomycetaceae; genus Kazachstania; species Kazachstania viticola. Next base: position 28,715 of record JAJLXZ010000007.1, read on the forward strand.
TATTACTGTCTTTCAACCCAGCCAACCATATTCTCTACAAGTTTATTCCAGCTTCTCAGGTAAAAAAGTATTGGTTAAAGTATTCACCACGTGATATAATAACACATGTCTGGCAAACCATAAATCTTCAAAAGATATAATTTAATACGGTTTCGTGGTCTAGTTGGTTATGGCATCTGCTTAACACGCAGAACGTCCCCAGTTCGATCCTGGGCGAAATCAAATTAAATATTTTTTAAATAATTTTCCTTTTCAGGAAAATTCGGAGTTTCCCCTTATTATTTTGTCTTTTTCTTTATTCTTGATTTTCCCGGAAATCTTCCGCATGTATTTAGCGCTGTAGGATAGAAACTTTCAATAACATCGAAGAACTGAGAAGATTAACCAAAACCACTCAAAGAAAAACTATAACCCCTTTTCATCGTGAACTACACTCCATATTATCCAAAATAAGATTATTTATTTTTGGAGAAATTACGATTTGCTCTCTATTCTGACTTGACTCTCTCAAGTAATTCAGGTTAGCACTAGCTTAATTTAGTTTTACGGTAATTATTAGTAATAAGTCTTTATTTAAGACTTAGGTAAATTTCCAGATATAATTAAGAATTGGATTTAGAAGATATCGGAAACGGTCCTTCTTATTGAAATAATAGTATCATTTATCTATTTTAAGTGCTGATACTACAAAACAAAACATTTGCTATTGATGAGATATAATTAGATTTATTTGTCAGTAGCTCTAACTTTTTTTATCTTTAAATGTTAGTTTATTCCAATAGAATTTTAACAGAAATTAGAACATCGTCTTCTCCATATTACGCATATAATTTGAGGGAAAATTGTTCTGAAGATCTTCATATGCAACAAACTGAGGAAATCAAGGATATAATAGAGACTAGGTCTATACTGTCAAAATTGAAAGAAACATGTTCTCCTCACAAACCTAAAACAGACTATGATAACGTTTTTATCAGTGATCAGAAACAAGGACTAAGTAGACCTCTTAAAGATAAATATAGTTCTAAAGTAACCAATTCTATATCGGAGAAGGAGAAAGTTCCACTTTATAACGAGCATAAGCATAGGAACCATTATAGATCACATTCTATAAATGTTGTTCCATTCTCTAACAATAATAATAAAGATGATACATCTAGAAATAATAGTGGTAAATATTCTAAATCTTTTAATAACTCAAGAACTTCTTCCTCTTCCTCCTTATATTCGAATGCTAGTGATTCTAAGAGATTAAATTCAATTGCGCATACTTTCAGTGATATTATGCCATTCAAACCAATGTCTCCTTATTATAACGTCACAAATGGAAATAGCCCTACAAAACAAGCAAAAATGCTTAATGGTATTCCCGAACCGACTTCCGATGATACCATTCTAAATTATTTAATCAAACTTTCTCCTTATGGTAAATATATTGGTGTTATACTTAGTGAAAAAGATGATCCTTTCAAGAGAAGCTGTCTAAAATTCTTTTTAAAGAATTATTTTGATTTTAGGAATGACCCTTTAGACATTGCATTAAGGAAATTACTAATATTTCTAGATTTACCGAGGGAATCTCAACAGATTGATAGGCTTCTATCTGATTTTAGTGAGGTGTATTATAAAACCCAAATTTTAACAAACCATAAAATATGGATTGATGTGGATGAGGTATATTTTATTACCTATTCATTGTTAATTCTACATACTGATTATTTCAACGTTAATAACAAATGTAAGATGCAAAAATCAGAGTTTACTCAAATTATTCAAAATGATGAAAAATATGGTAATAAAATACCTTCAAAAATCATATCTTACTATTATGATAATATAGTGGTAAAAGAATCTCCAATTTTCAGAATTCCTGAAATTAGTAATGGTAACAATAAAAATAAGTCAAAATCTATTACTATATATTCTCCTATTGATTTGATACAATCGAAAAGCTTGACTTATCAAAATCAACACTTACAAAGACCATTATCACATCGAAATTCATTTTCTTCATATTTTCAAAATAATACTGTAAACTCTATTCAAAATGATGTGGACATATATTCTCACATATTAAATGATACCCTTGATAAAATAAGCTTAAATTCTAAGCTTTCACAATGGTTAAGGAATTGCAACTTAATAAGTACTACGTTACCTGATACAAAATTATACCCCATTATATATCTGCGGATTGCAGATTATTGTATTAAAGCGTTAAAAGTAGATAAAATACAAAGAGTGTACCATGCAAACTCTTGGAAATTAAACCTCGGTGTTGCACTTACTAGAACTAATTTCATAATTGAAAATAGAGATACGAAGTGGTTTGGAATATTTGCCATTGGAGGAAAAGAATATAAAGAGATATTTACTGATTTGCAAGGTAAAACTTTAAACTTTATCACCGATGATTCTTTAGTTCTTCTACATCATGGAGAAATAGAATATCTCTTCGAATTTGAGAAATTGTCTGAAAGAAATTCTTGGAGGGATGCTATTAACATTTGTGCCGCCTTTGCTGGGTCCTATGTAGAACTAGAAGTCAGTACTAGAATTGAAACTTTACTGAACGAAACTATTCTATTTACTGATAAAATAGAATCTATCCGTGATGATTTGGAATTTTATAGGCATAGTACTCCTATTAGCCTAATAACTAGAAACGACTTGTTAAAGTCATCCAAATCCTTATGCCTGAAAGTTAGAAGATTTCAACTTCAACTAGAAATTTCAAACTACTTTATAAACTTAATTGAGCATTTTAGCATGACATTTGAGAACGCTTTTAATAAAATTATTAAGGCAAATACTATAATAACCAATGATAAATTTTGGATGTCTGAGGCATCAATGGCTAATGTTTTATTAGATGAAATTTCCTAGTATCTTCTGCACTATACGTTTACCATTTTCCATTCTGTCCATGTAGTGTCACATATGTGCCTAAAAGATTGTATTCGAACCTCTTTCACATGAGGTATGCTACATACGTATATAGATTTATTGTATATATAATATGCTAATGATCTGCACTCATGAAGTAAATTTTAACTCTCTCTTTTCATTTTTGTCTTCTTCTTCCAGGGCCCTTAGGTCTACTAAATTTTTTGTTTGCAGATTCATTGTTATCGTGATTGTCAGATTCAGGTGAAAGTAAAGAAACTTCTAATTCATCGATATCACCAATTTCCAATACTCTTGTAAAATTAATATTTTCTTTATCAGCTAGATGTTTGATGAAACCTAATTTATTTGAAGCGTACATCATACGTTCTTTGACTTTACTTCCTGAGGGGCAGCTATAAATAAAATAGTACTTGTCACTATTCTTGAAAATTGTGTAGGTAGGATGATCAGTGATCAAACGAATATCCTTGGGAGTTTCTACATTGGATTTTTTGATTATCTCAACTTTTTCAGTATCTAAATCAATTTTGAATGACACTAGGTTGTTTTGATCTAAAATAGCGCTTACCGAGGATCCCCCGTCAACAATAACGTCAAAAGTTAAGGAGCTTTGAGTACCATTTGTCTGTGAGACTAATTGATGACCAGATCCAGATGATCTCATAGTTTGTACCTGTTTATTGATTTCAATTTGATGTCTCTCAGATTGTGTGAGTACGGCTTCACCAGATACATTACTGTCAGTCATAGACTCAGCTATTTCAAAAGGCTCGGTTAGTAATAACTGTTTACCAATCGAATTGGACCCAATTTGCCTTAATAAAGTGTTTTTTGTAGACGCATATAACATCTTAGATCTTACTGGTGCCAAATCTGGTACGAACGATATAAAATTGTATACGTTACTTCCATTTTCAGACTTCCTTATAAAAATGTAAATAGGTTCATTATTCAATGTGGATTCTAAATCTGAAATCGAACTGAATTGGTTTTGATAAATAACTTTTGTATTATCGTCAGATATCTTTGCTGTGATAATTACCAAATCGTTCGATGTTTGGGAGCTACTTTTGCTTATCAATTCAAGAAGTTCTTGATCAGCAGAAATACCAGATTGATTACTCATGTTTTTAATCTACTAAAAATTGCTTTAAACGCTGTTATTCGTCTAAGTTTTTATTTACTTTTGATTACTACTTTCTTGAGGAAATCCCTTAATATGTAAAATTCTTCGAGATTTGGAAGAATAGTTTTTTCAATTTTTCAGTGTTTTATGTGTTTTTTCGGAAAAATATTTTTTATGAAATTTAAAACCCGGTGTTCGACACCTAATGTAAGCGAAGGCAATGAAATTTGGGCCAAAGCATCATTGTTACAAAGAAAAGAGAAACAAAAGCTTTAGAGGTAAAAAAAAGTATTACATCTATACAAAAAATAAAATTAATAAATATGTATAAACCTAAAGTTGATGTGAATAAATATAATTGTAATTACAGACATGAATTAAATTCTTAAGAATATTAGAAGAGATAAATTTTTTTTGATATTGACTACTTTTTAACCACTTTTTAATGGCAAAATAAGGCTCTAATTTTACAACATGAACTCATTAATACCTACACCTGTTGAAATCATTTGGCGAACACCACTCTTTCTTCTAATAGCTTTCTTTAGAATTTTCTTCTTCTTTTTGTTGATTGTTTTCTTGCTAACCATGCCAGTGGTAATAGCAGCGCCGCTTCTAGCGGTATTGTGTACAGAATCAACAACTCTATTATTAGAGTTGCTGTTGTAATGATTATTAAAGCTAACAGTATTTCCTGTCTTTAGTGCAAATTTTCCTTCAGAATCCCTATAGCAGAGCAGTTTAATTTTATTATTTAAATCTCCAAAAATTTTCTCATTCCATTCTTTATTGTTTGTTAATGATGATGAGATATCATCAGAGACAAATTCTTCGAAGGAGGTGTTCTTCATATCTTGCGATATAGATTGTTTTCTTTGCTCATGATGGATACCGGTCAAAGTGGGTAAACAAACAACTTCTTCATTGGTGATGCTAACTTCTTTCCAGAAGTCATCATTGCTATCACGTAATGGTTCTGATGACTGTAAATCCCCAATAGGGTAAGATTCGGAATGGGTTGGGTCTATTTCAGGATCCGTAGCTAGTTGAATGTTATTATTATGGTTGTTACGGATGTTGTTATTATCGTTAGAAGTAACACCCTTTGATGTCTCTAGATTATAAGAGTATAACTTCTTCAGTTCAATTTCATCAAATGGTTTTAATGATAAATTTAGCTCTTCATTCTGATATAGATAATCATCATAATTTTCATTATCATGCAAAGGTGAAAATATAACATCTGAGTGATCAGAAGATGATGAAACACTCTCAGTCTCAGAGAGTCCATTATTGACGTCTGTTGATGAGGTTAAGTCGGCATGAATACTATCCACAATAATTGGTTTTTGGTTACCATCCTCATTATCCTTCTCACTTATTTTTGCCTTAATCAGTGGGGTAATATCATCTTTAGTGATAATATTATTTAGTAAAGTGAATGATTTACTTGATGCATTAGATTTTCCAACGATAGGAGATTTGGATTTATTTTTGACCTTGAATACATCAGTCTTAGCAGTGTGCTTAGATTTAGATTGTATAGTATCTTTTCCACTCATGTTATAAACGTTAAATCAAAATAAAAGATGAATATGAACGAAGTAAAATAAGTTCTGATAAAATTCTTAAGAAACACACACGTCTATAAAAATAATTTGCAAGATAAAATCAATATATGATTGCAATTAAACAAAGATTTATAAACTATAAATAATGCTTTTTTTTCTCTTTTTCTCTTCAATATTAACCAGAATAGAAGATTATTGAGTAAAACAGTGCTCTTGCTTGTACTTTAAATCTAGAAGAAAAATCAGAATAAAAGGGAAAACACACTGTATGTTCTGAAAACATCAAGAATTCTCAAAAAGGTTCTTTCACTTATATACTATCGAAGTTTAGTCCTGTACCCCTCAGATTCCATCATCAAACTCCTCGTAGGGCATCGAAAAAAAAAAAAAGAAAGAAAAACAATAGGCATCGCCTAATTTCTTTTTTTTCAAACTAAAATTCCCAAGAGAAATGCCGCAGCAAAAATATTACCTAGAGATCTCCGCAGCGCATAGTCAGATCTTGACGAAAAAAAAAGAAATGACAAGCAGATTTCCTTAAATTTCGTAGTAAGCGACGCATTACATCAGTGGGAAGGCAAATTTGGTAATTTTGCCACAAAACCCGATTTAATTCCGAATAAACCTGATAAACAAAGAGTAGTTGTGCTAATATTGTCTAAAAATGATCGTAGGGAGGTATATGGCTTGCATACTTGATTTTCTCGAGAATTTCGATCCTTTCTCTTTTAAAGTTTTTCCTTACTTGGATTTAAAATTCTCATTGTTTTTTTTTCTTTGGTTGCGAATAAAATTATTGGCATCGCTGAAGTAAGAAAAACATTTCCATTCTCCGATAGTCCTTACTCACAACAAGGAAAACAATGTAATATTTCAAACAAAAAACTTGAGAATTGAAAAGCTTATTGAGTAACCAAAAATGTCTTGTCTAATTGAAAATGTCTTGTCTAATTGAAAATGATTTTTTTAATTTCCATCAGCTAACTATGGCAGGTATGACAAAGGATAGTTTATGGACCTACGATTACTCAACTTATGTCTATATTCGCTTCGAATCTTTTTTTTCTTCTACTTTTGTTTTTCTCCATTTTTAACGGATATCCTAATTTCTTGCTTTATTTACGTTTAGTTTTTTGTCGCATCGTTTCCTTAAACCCTCTGAAAAAAATTCTCAAGAAAACAAGTAAACAAATAAACAAAAAAGTATAAATGTAAATTGCTGATAGAAATTTAGAACAAATGTAGTTAAAGGTAGATATAAACTGAATTTGAAAGTCCATTTTGTATATTATTTCAAAGAATATATAGTAACATTTAGTAAGCTAGTACAACAGTTCCATCGAGCATATTACCAAAATGGTAGCCAACCTATATACATTTTACTTAAATTCTCATCAGAAGTTGCCTCTTGAATTAAAGTTTCTACTTGACCAGGAACACTAAGTACCAAGCCATCTCTTGGATCAATTCCTCGAATCTTATTTCTCAATACTTTAAGAGCCTTTTGAATGGAATTATCCATATTTCGGTCATACATAATTGTTTCAATGATATTCATAAGAGCAACCTCATTATTTCTCATTAAAGATAATGTTGCCTCACTAGATTTCTTAAACGTTCCCTCAGTTCCAACAATCCCAAATGCATCAAGTAAATTATGGGTTAGTCTGAAGGGAACAATTTCTGGAACGGGTAATCTCTTACCTTTTTCAAATAAACAATCAAAATCAACATGTAATACTTTACCTGTTTCAATATCCAATAGAATATTTTCACAATGTCTATCACCTAGCCCTAATATATAACCAACCATAGCCATAACAGAATAGGATCTTGCATAAGTATTTCGAGCGTTAAACCATACTATAGGATCAGGAAATATCTCCAAGAACCACTCAAATAAAATAGGTGGAAAATTATTCATTTGATCATTATAAAATCCAATCTTTTGATCTTGTGGAACATGCTGCCATTTTTCATATAAGCTCTTCAGACTATACTTTATCTTTGCACTCTCATATTTTGTCACAAATATAGATCTCAACGTGACTACGTTAGGAACCATTTCTATCAATCCACAGTCTTCTCGGAGAGATAATACAGAGTACGTAGTAATGCCTAAATTTCTCTTCATGGACTCAACATCATGATTCAAAAAGAAATCCATAGTAGTGGCAAATTGCATATATTGATTATCTTGCCTTACATCCTCTTTCTTACACATAATCCCATATATGTTACCATCAGATCCAATTATGTTAAGCTTTTTAGGCTTCTTCAAAGAAGAGAATACCTTGTAAGAATGCCCAAATTTCGCAATGGTAGTTACTTGTCCAAAAGGTTGATACATTTTCATAGATTCTGAGGCGCTAGGTGATATTATCTCTAAATTAATTCTCACAGGTACTGCCATACCTGAGGGCGCCATTTTCATGTTAAATCTAAAATCTTTTTCCAACGATTTACCTGATCTACTCGAAACTGTCTTAACGTCTTGGATACAAACTCTTGTTAATGAAGTAGTTAGATTTTGTGATTCCAAGACTAAGTCAGGAGATTTGTTGGATAGCTGTTTATATTTTTCAATTATTTGTAGCCCACATTTCACTCTTGCAGGAAAATCTGAATTTAACAAAACAGAAATATACCATAAAATATGAGATGGATATTCACTAGCTAATAAGAGTAAGATATGCATTATTAAATTAGCGGACATTTGATGAGGGTGTAAAAGTCTAGACAATAATTGAGTTAAGACAGTATACCATATATAACTTGGACTTTTTTTAAGGGCGTTTTCAATGCATTTACAAATCTCTTCAGTTGTTTTCTCCAATACCCTTTTTCTTGTATCAGACGTTTCACTAATTGAAGCAGCAGCAATATCTAACCAGAAAGTAACCACCTTGGGAAGGTTTTCACGAACCTTGATAGCATTTTTCTCAAATGCCAATAAGAAATAAGAAATTGCTTTATACTCCAACGTACCATTGGTAGTATATCCTTCAGCTTTTTTTCTCTCAAGTAATCTACTATAGTATAAACCCATTGAATAATATGGCTTCTCCCATTTAGGATCAAGTTTGAATATATCGTGATACTGTTTGATAATTTGTCCAGAAGCTGTGCTATTAGATAAATCCATCCATTCAGTATATTTCAATAACATCTTAGCCAAATCTCGAGGATTTATATCTTTATTACTTTTATTTTTTTGATAGATTTCTTTGGCAAGCTTTAGAGCTCTGTCGTTTTCACCTTGTTTCCATATTAATTCAGCAAACTCTAATTCAGCTTGCGGATGCTTGTTAATTAGACAATACATCAACGATTCGGAAGCGATATCTAGTCTGGAGTTATCTCGAGCTAATTTAGTTATACTGAAATAGGTTTTTAGGAGGTCTTCTTTAGCATATGCTTTGCCTGCCAACTTTCCGTATGCTCTGCGTGCTGATAATAAGTAGTGATTTGGTTCAAAGTCAGCACCGATCCGTCTCATTCTAAAATCCAGAACATCAGTATCATTTTTAAACTGGAACTCATTTCCACCTGAAGAGAGAAGCATGATATCATATAAACTATGTAACTTCATCAGCATTCCTTGCTTCTTAAGTAAAGTGGTTGAGTTTGATGGGATCGTAAAATGTGTTCCAATTATATTGAAACATTTACTTATATATTCATTTACTTTGATGAACTCATTTGTACTAACAAAGATGAGAGCTTTAGCAAAATTGTACTGTAACAGAACGCGAGGGTCCGTAATGTCTTTCATCTTCTCAATTTTTTCAGTCCACCAGACCAAAGACCTATGGTCCCCTTCTAGATTGGCCGCTTCAAGAGCCATGTTACACCATTCTAAATTATGGGGTATTAAAACTAGAGTTTCACTAGGATGTGTCGGGATTATCTGTTTAATAATTTGGGGATATAGTTGATGATCATACATCGACTTCAACATTTTAGTAGTATTGGCAGTTTCATTTTCAAACGTTCCCAAAGCTTCAAAACAATCTTGTGCCATCTTCCAACTGTGAGAATATTGAAGTTCTTCTATTTTAGAAATAAGATTTCTTGAAGAGAAGGATTTCAAAACACCATCAATAGAATCAATGTCACCTATTTCTTCGTAAGTTTTTTGAAGATCCCTTAATAGAGATATCTTTGGGTGCCCTTCCTCTTTTTCAATTCTGTAACATTGTTCCAGATAAAGAGCAGAACGCTCAAAGGAGTTTGTATCCAGAGATCGCTGTGCCAGAGAATAGAAAGATATAGAGTTTAAAAATTGATCAGTTCTCGTCAGCATTTCATTAAAGTTAGGCTCTTTAATAATGTAAGTTCCGGTATTATGATGATAGTTCTGCTTAAATTGGGTGATCCACTTCTTACAATATTCAAATACCCTGAAAATAGATTCATAACACATCTTTAATGAATCAATCTGTAAGTGGTTTAGACCTTCGAGTTCATACTTGAAAATGCATTGAAACTCAATAACGATGTTATCCATTATTGTTTTATGGACCGATCCATCTTCTGCTTTAATAATTATATCCATCGTAATATATGGAAGCAAGAAATTTGATAGAAATCCGTCATCTTCCCTAATAAGTGAAGAAAAGACATGTAAGGGGTGATGCTCATCCGTACCCAGTTTTAAGATGTCCAATGTTAGCCCTTTAATCCATTTCTTATAATCTTTGGTTGGCTCATAAGATGGGTACTTGAGTGGTATATATTCTTTCCAGGATTGCGCCAAGTATAACGATGAAATAAGTGGATACAACGTTGTCTTGGAGATGGTATCAAACCTATTCCATAGTTTCGCTTCATTGGGGTATAAATCTGGTTGATTAATATCCCAGGCACTTGAACTTAATCCACAATATTTTAGGGATTCTTGCATGACTAGTGCTACAAACAGTTGTTTACTCGGATTCTCACTCTGCCAAAATGATGGCACTAAAATATCATTTAATACCCAAATCAAAAATTTGATTGTTTGAGCTCTATCATTAAGGTCATACACCTCATTATTTGATGAGGTGTTGATAAGCTTATGCTTTGTCACGTCCAGAACACCAATCATACTAATACATAGCGAGCACTTTTCACATATGTTGCCATCAATGCTTCTAAATTTGTGGGAAGTATCTAATAGAGCACCCAAAAGTAATGTTACATTTTTATCTCTACCTTTTTTTGAATCCACATCGAATGATTTTTCGTTTTGTCTTCTTTTTAAATAGTTCTCAATATCCTCCAGATTCTGAAATATAACATATTTATTACTACTCTGAAGATTTTTTGCAAAAATGGGAATAAGATCCACAGTTAGACGAGTTTTATTGATCATTCTAGCAAAATGGTTATCTCTACCGAGGATATCTAGCTCAGTTTTGTTTACCATGGATAGTGCAATATAAGGACTAATTTTGTGCAACAAGTCTGTTTTCTGTTTAAGTAATATGTCGATTATCTCATAGATTGCATCCTTCATTCTGGTTTCAAACTTCCCCCACTTTTGTAATATGAAGGCAATAAAACCATCAATAACGGTAGATAACTCTTCATCATTCAATCTCAAAATTAGTAAATGCCAACATCTTATTGCATCTAGCATCACTCCTTTACTTTCAAGACCGGTTTGTAAACATATAGTAATTTGTGCTAGTGCAGATATTATCGATTTCTTGGAGGCGTGTTTTATTAGAAATGAAATACCATTCATTATCCGTACCTTCTCATAATGTGTAGTTCTTCCTTCAATGTCATGTATTTCACTTGAAAATACTTGTAATATACCTAAAATGTTATCCTGTAGATTTTTTTGAAATACCTGTTCCTGTTCGTTGTTCCAATCGGACACATTCTTATACTTAGCACCATGTTTCTTGTCCCTATCAAATCTAGTGACTAAAAACCTCAATGAACACAGAACCATCTTCTCATTATCAGCGTCTGAAGTGTCTTGTATTTCTGTATTCTTATATAACTTAATGACTTCCGCTAAAGTTTTATAGTCTGGCAAATAGGCAGCAACATATCTCTTATCAAAAGACGGGACTCTGTTAATAAATAGTGCTTCTAAGGTATCTAATGAAAACAGACCATGCTTAACCAAAGCTACAGCAAAAATCTGTCTACTATTTTTGTCTAACAATGCCATCTTCTGTTCATGGATAAGCTGGGTATCATCTACACACATCATTTTGGCTATTTCAGAAAAAACATCATTTTTATATTGAATGATAGCATAAGGAATGATATATCTCTGAAATGTTTCTAGTATGGTCTTGGCTGAATATCCTAGTAGTTTAATTATTCTCTGGAACGCCAATTTTCTGTCTACTAAATTCTTACCTATTTGCCTCAAAAATACGGGCAGGATAGGGGATAACAATTGATAGGGAGTTTTATTTAGTATACTTGCCATATATTTAATCTGAAAGGCCATCATTGAATGGGTTGCATAGTCATCAGAAGTAAAAATATCTATTAATTTCAGTAACAGTGTGTCAAACAATTCTCCTGAAGTTGTCAAAGCAAATTGGCTCCAAGTCATGCATAATATTTCTGTCATTACGGGGACATTCTTTGCCTGCAATAATTTCAATAAGGCAGCAGTATTCTGATCATCCAAATTATGTAAGTTTGATATGTTCCACAACGGAATTAATCTTGAACTTACTAACCTTAGATATCTTCTTGAATTCTGAAAACAATCTTGAACAACTTCAAATTCGTCTCTTAGCTTGTTGCTACCTTCCTCAATTATGCTTGGTGGTTGGTAGTGTATAAAGATCCTTTGTAAAGTTAGCAACAAAGCTACCAACAGAGGTTCGCTAAAATCCTTAACTTGCGGACTCGAAAGGAAGTAGATACTGATAAGTTTGTAGGATTCAGATTCAGATATACAGTCTGGCCTATCTGGACTGATTATATCATATATATTTTTTGAATGATGTGAATCGCACATCTCGCATATACTCCAGTCGTCTAGAGTAGTCAAGGGTGTCTCAATATTTGCACACTTAGCCTCAAAGCATGCTAGCCTTCCAAGTAGCCGAACCCAAATAATGAGCTTCTTCGAATTATTCGTTGTAAATGCCGATTTTATGGCAACGGAGATTTGATTGAATAAAGTTTTCAAATCTTTACCATTTTTGTTGACATTAGTAATATTTAAAGAGTCTAAATCATTCCTTAATAAGTACCTCTTGTAGTTGGAAGAAAACTGTCCTAATATCAGTAGCCGTAAGCTTTCCATTTGTTTATAATTTTCATTAAATGGTTCTAATACAATAGGTAGATATGTCATATTTTCATGTTTGTATATCCAAACATTTCTTGATTTATTGAAGGTAATAAACTGTCTTGGTAATGTTCTTCTTTTTATATCAAAATATATTATCAGCAATGCCTTATTGGTTAATATATCGAAAGGTAAATAGTCTAAAATCTGTCCATCGAGACATTTCTCCAAGTCTATCCATTGATCTAAAGGGAAGCAGTCATAGAATGTCATAAAAAGATCGTGATTTCTTTGGGTAGCTGAATTATTATAACGAAAATTATTAGATATACATAATGAGTAGGTTCTTAAAAGGGATTTTGCTATTATAGAATTATCATCATCCTTATTAACGTTACTTTTCATAAAATTATGAAGTGAGGTGATAACAAACTTATAATTATCATCTGATATTATTTGCTTATTATAATGCTTTGAAAAAATCGAATTGTTTATTAGATTTTCTACAGTAAGTGAAATAAAATGTTTTTGCAATAAAGAATATTCAATCGAATTTAATTTAACAGAATCAAAAATGTACTGAATAAATCGAATAGTCTTTTGAAACTGCAATTGCCACGCATTTATGCCCAACGAGGAGTCTAAGAAAGTTAAAGAATTTCCAAATATTGCTGATGGGGCAGTAAACCAATAACATAAAACATATAGTCTTTTCAAATTCAATACAAATTCAGACTTTTCATATGTTCCAGATAATACACGAACAATATTCTGTTCAGTTTGCTCATATAGTAACTTCAAATGATTTGATAGTTTAATTTTTTGCTTCATACCATATAACTGGAAGTTTAACACGAACCATTCACTCAACTTTTTTCGTATAAACCACATTCTATGTGATATATTATAATTTAATACACATACATGTAGTATGCTTTCTGTTAATGAGATAATACCACATTGGTCGCCGCTAATGTCATTACCGGCGCCTGTATTTAACAATAAAAGATATGGCTTTGACTTTACCAATAAATATAAAGCATCAATAGTTTTTGCAAATATGGTATTGGTGGATTTTGAAACATTACGCCCATTTACGTTACTGTTTAAGTTCTTCAAAAGTGTATTTATAATTTTCAAAGATTTTGTGTCGCCATCTTTAGGAAACGGTGGGGGAAAAGAATAGCTTCTATCAGTGGATGCATTATTATTAGATCCATTTTGGTTTATCTTGGATTCTTTAATAGCGACTATCAATTCCTCAAGGTATCTAATTTGAGGTTCCATTGTAGTCCATCAATCGCTCTATATAGTTTCCTTCAATTTCAGGTATATATCCTCTTGTTCTACTTAATTGAGTAGGGATGTACAAGAGCTTGAGGTGAAATGTATTTCTAGTTTGATATTGTATACATATACTTGTGTTACAATGATAGTTTCAGTGAAACTTTCTTAATTTATTTAATTTTTTTGCTATATAAAAATATTTTTTGATATCAATGGCGGTTAAATTTCTATCGTTGAGATCTTATTTGAACATTATATAGAATGATATGTAAAGAAAAGAATTGAATAACTCTTAGTACGTATTCTTTTAAGCTTTATTCATTTGTGAATAATGAGGGCTATCATTTCTCAAGACAATGCTGTGGTATTTTTCGTTAAACGGTGCAGATTGCATCACTGCTGTTGCTGTTGCTGTTGCTGTTGCTGTTGCTGAGAAGAGGCAGCTCTCAATTCAGCCTCAAAATTCAGAGGTCTTTTGAACAGTAGGATATGTGGTTCTGGGGCATGGCATTCGTAATGTTCCCAGCCCAATGATTGCGTAATTCCTAGCCCTCTCCATTCATCTTCTGTCAATATACGTAAAGTGCCTACTTCGCTATTGAAGTAATCAGATGGAATCACCTTTAGCATGGCTTTGGGAAGCATAACATGCCTATATTCATGTGTGTCATCAGAATAACGTGGAGAGTAATGAATAGAATCTTGAAACTCCAATGCACGCGCTCTTTCTTGGTCGGTAAGTTTTCTACCCTGGAATGTCCTATAGTGTTGATACATCCTCGCTACACTAAGCTTTTGATATACTTTCTAACACAGTGCCTCAAACCCGAATGATTAGATACAGGTATATCTGTTTTGTTTATTATTCAATAGAAATAGAAAATTTCTAATTTCTTTTCATTATGGCAAAAAACTTTTTTTTTTCTCAAGACGCGTTTTCGTGTCAAAAATTGAGTAAAAAGGTTGTTAGTCTAGATATCTCATAAGTTGGCATATTAGAATATTACGCAGTTATACTGAGTGTAATCTACCAGAACTTTGTTCTTTGATTATAGAGGAGGAATCAAATAGCTGATTCTAGTAGCATTTTTAACATATCTCATGCAAACTAACGCTTTTGTTGGTATTAAACCTGGCCCTCTAAGTATCTTCAACAATTTAAACAGCAATAATGGTAATGGAAATATTCATTACGAGAACAGTATAGCTGGTTCACGTACTCCTGATAATATACCAGCTAATTTTGACTATTTATTGCTACCGATAACCAATTCTAGATATAAGGAAAT
This sequence comes from Kazachstania viticola, assembly GCA_030571575.1. Classification (NCBI taxonomy): domain Eukaryota; kingdom Fungi; phylum Ascomycota; class Saccharomycetes; order Saccharomycetales; family Saccharomycetaceae; genus Kazachstania; species Kazachstania viticola. The sequence goes on from JAJLXZ010000007.1 coordinate 44,153, forward strand.
TGTGAAAAGAGAATTACAGAAATTTAAGCAGAATAAAAACAATGAGAGTGTTGAGAGATTTACTATCCCAGAGCTTCAGTTACAGGATATTTGCATTTCTCCATTTAATTCTAAAATTTCAAGCAAAAATCTAAAGGATCTAGGCGCTTTGAATTACTCTACTAGTCCTCCTGTTAATGACTCTCCTGCATATATAGGGCTGTTATCCTCATGGCTTGAATTAGAGAGTCATGATCAATTAACAAGAGAGTTAAATTATCAAGTGTTGCTTAATGAATGTAAATATGCCAAATTTATTGGTATCTCAAAGTTAATTCTAGCACCACCACATGATTTATCAAATATACAATACTATGCACAGACAATTTCCAGATTACTTAATCATGATATTTTGTCTCATAAATCCTCCTTTACTTTCCTGTCCATTTCATTACCACTTTTTGAAGATAGTGATCCGTTGGCAACTTGGGAATTATGGAATACAATCAGGAAACTGTGTGACTATCATCCATCATTGACCATATCATTAGCATTACCTAGGTATAAGACTCCAAATTATGTAATCAATAGATGGCTATGTGAACCAGTGTCTTGTCTATTGGTATCTTCTTCCATTTTTGCTACAAATAAGTATAACTACCCAGTATTACATAAATTTAACCAAAATTTGATTATGAAATTTCAAGATATTAATGGCTTTTCTCAACTAAAATCCAATGATTTATGCATTATATTGCATGGTACTGAGAAATATCTTGATAGTATCAAAGGTAATGAAACAGGCTACCTAGACTATATTAATTATCTTTTAAAAAAAGGAGATAAGTTGATATTAAAATCTCAGCCATATTTTGACACTTCGAGACATAATAATGACGGGTTTGACATTGCATATGAACTATCTCAGAATACCCCTCAACTAATCCCACCGTTAAAACCGCATTCTGAAGACTTATCTAATATAATCTACTCTGTTTTTGAGAAAGATAGTATGAAGTACAATCTTTATGAAGATGCAATTAGGCACGCTCTTCTGGATATTTTACCCTTAGGGAGTAAGTCTCATCAATTGAATATTTTGATTGCAGGCGCTGGTCGCGGTCCACTTGTTGACAGAACATACCAAACATTGAAAAGTATTAATGCATTGAATAAATTTAAGATAATAGCTATTGAAAAGAACCCACAAGCTTATCTGTATTTACAAAAGAGAAACTTTGAAATATGGGATAATAAAGTTGAACTAATCAGTAAAGATATAAGACAGTGGAAAGACACTGCGATTAAAGTTGATCTATGTATTAGTGAACTATTGGGTTCTTTTGGGTGTAACGAATTATCTCCTGAATGTCTATGGAGCATAGAGAAATACCATTCGAAACCCACGACGATTTTTATTCCTGAATCATACACGTCACTTGTGGCACCTGTTTCATCTCCTTTACTCTATCAAAAGTTGAGGGAACTGAACTCTAGAAGTGATTTCAACACATTGGAATCACTCTGGATTGGTCATAAGATACCATACCATATATTATCATCTAAAGTCAATGAAGTCTGGAAATTTTCTCATCCAACGATAAATAAAGATAATATGAATGATGCAGTTACTTTTTCCAGAAGCGATACTACTGAGTTTAAGATAAAGCATAAAGGGGAAGTGAATGGATTGATTGGATTTTTTAAAGCTACTTTATATAAAGACGTGAAGCTTTCAATATTGCCTAATGACATTACTGTAAAATGCAAAGATTCATCATGTTATAAAGAGAACCATGCAGAGAGTTCACATTCGTGGTCACCTATTTTTTTCCCATTAGCTCAGCCTTTATCGATAACGGATGATACAGAGATTTCATTATTCATATCTAGAAATAGTCACAATAATAAAGTATGGTACGAGTGGTCATTAGAGAGTTACATATATCTGGCATTATCTCCAACATCCCATAGTAATTGGAACTCCAATGATGCAAATAAAGTTCCGATAGGCAATATATCACAAACAACAAAACAATATTCAACGAAAAAGAAAAATATCAATGCTAATAGTGACATATTGGAACGGAATAATTCCAATGGATATACTAACACTAATGTTCTAGATTACGAGGGAAATACTAATGATATAGATTCGATTGTTGACGAAAATGGTTTCTTGCCTACTTACGAAAATGGATGGCAGAGTGTGAATGATATTCACGGTTTGAATAACTCGGAGGCAATGGGAGGAATGCCGATGTTTGATCTAGGAATGAACGACCAGAACAGTACTTCCGGCAAGAATAATGACACTTATAAAAGAGGATTCAATATAACTCATTCGCAAGACGATATATTCCAGGAAGAAATGCAGCCAGAAGGACAAGAAGAAGTCGCCGAAGTGCATGTGCGCGTGAAGACCGGCACTACTGCCATCCACAACACCAACGGAAGAGATTTCTCAATACCATTGTAGTAATATCAGAGAATCAATCATTATAAAGGACGAAAAATGTTTTACCCGGATGCAGTACACCCCGCAACCCGCATATTCTTAGAAACTCCCGTAGAGATGCCGAGAAAGTGGAGTATCCCGCTATGTTGGGTGCGGCGTTTTCTAAGGTGAGGGGTTGTTGCCAACTGTTTTTCCGGCATTTTTCAATGAAAGACGTAATCAGATCTTGCCAGATCTTGTCAGATCTTATAGGTTGAATGATGCTGAAGTAACAACATTTTGAAGTTTTAGGTATATTCAGGTTATTTTATGTATATGAGAACGCACTATATATATTTAAGTCTGAGTGCTTGTTATAAAGTTTATTGTCCTTTTCCTATAATAGTGAGCTGTTTTAATTTTTTGTTGCACAAAAAACTCCGGAATACTCGAGACAGAACATTCTATCAGTTTTATTCAAACTTACTTCACATTATATTTTAACTTAAATTTCACTGTTCTATTTAAATAATAAATCAACAAAAAAAGAAGCACTACATACTATGCTTCATGAAACTAAATCCTCTATATCGAACTCTAATATTCTTCAGAGTATAAATACCAACGACCCTAAAAAACTCGAGATTGAGTCATGGTCGGAGAACATAAGCACAGAAACGGAAACTGTACCACAGTTACTTATCCCTGACAATAGTTACGAGGCATCTTCAGATAATAATGATATAAATATATATAGGACTCAAAGGAACTTAAGAAATCGGCATGTACAGTTCATTGCTATATCAGGAGTAATAGGTACCGCTTTATTCGTTGCAATTGGTAAACCTTTGTATAGAGGGGGACCTGCATTCTTACTTATTGCCTTTTCTCTATGGTGCATTCCAATATTAGCCATCACCGTTTCAACAGCGGAAATGGTTTCTTTCCTACCGATAAGTTCACCGTTCTTAAGAATGACAAAATTATGTGCTGATGAATCCTTAGCTATGATGGCCAGTTGGAACTTCTGGTTTTTAGAATGTGTACAGATTCCTTTTGAAATTGTTTCTGTAAATACGATCATCAACTATTGGAGGGATGATTACTCTCCGGCTATTCCACTAGTTATACAAGTCATATTATATCTTCTTATTTCTGTTTGTGCCGTTAAATATTATGGTGAATTAGAGTTCTGGTTAGCATCTTTTAAGATTATATTAGCTGCGGGCTTATTCTTTTTCACCTTCGTAACAATGGTAGGTGGTAATCCAAAACATGATGCTTATGGTTTTAGAAATTACAATGAAAGTCCTTTTAAGAAGTATTTCCCTGATGATAATAGCAACTCCTCTGCATCGGCTGGTTATTTCCAAGGTTTTTTAGCTTGTCTAATACAGGCTTCCTTTACAATTGCTGGTGGTGAATATATCTCAATGCTAGCTGGAGAAGTAAAAATACCAAGAAAAGTACTTCCGAAGGCCTTTAAACAAGTCTTCATTAGGCTAACTGTCATATTCATAGGAAGTTGTTTATGTGTTGGCATTGTATGTTCAGCCAATGATCCTTCATTAACTGCTGCTATTAATGAAGCTAGGCCAGGTGCTGGATCTTCCCCTTACGTCATCGCAATGAATAATTTAGGTATAAAGGTGTTACCAGATGTTGTAAACATTGCATTAATTACAGCTGCATTTTCTGCTGGTAATGCTTATACGTACTGCTCTTCAAGAACTTTATATGGTATGGCTTTAGATGGTTATGCACCAAAAATATTTACAAAATGTAATAAACAAGGTGTGCCAATATATTCTGTCGGTGTATCATTAATTTGGGCCCTATTGAGTCTACTACAATTAAATTCCAATAGTGCTGTAGTTTTAAACTGGCTTATTAATATTATTACTACTTCACAATTAATTAATTTTGCATGCATTTGTGTCACTTATCTATTCTTTAGAAGAGTATATCTACTACAAAAAGATACTCTTCCTGATTTGCCTTTCAAATCATGGTGGCAACCTTGGACCGCTATCTTTGGCTTAGTCTCAGCAATCACTATGATATTAGTTCAGGGATATACTGTATTTTTTCCAAATCTTTGGAGTTCAGAACAATTCTTATTTTGCTATTTAATGATTTTTATTGATTTGGGTATATACTTAGGTTATAAGTTCGTTTGGAAAAGAGGTAAAGATAGAATAAAGGACCCGAAAACAGTCGACTTTTCAGAACAACTACGTGAAATTGAAGCTCATGAATTAGAACATTCTTTTGAAAAGTATCAATTTTATTATGAAGATTCTTCAGTATAAATTATATACCACTTATCTATTTTATTATAATAAGAATAAAAACTATGCATTTACTTCTACTTACTGTTTTGTTACATAGAGCACACTTAATCAATGTTACTCATTCTCTCCCACCATGCAGTAACATCAGGACCTAATGTCTCTAATAAACCTCCACGCTTAAGCTTTCTTTTAGAGCTTTCATCATTTTGTGAGTACCAATTTTTAATAACTAATACCAATCTCTTCTCACTTACTCTGATATAGCAAAGTACGCCGTTATTCAATGTTAATAATCTTTCCTCCTGTATATCTTTACTTTTTCGAGAGTTTTCAATAGCATTTAAAAAATGTAATACCTCATTTTCTAACTCCCATAGTTTCTCAACTGATGTATGATCTAAGAAATTATCATATTTTCTCTTATCAATCTTTTTATTTTTAATACTTGAATCATTAACATCTTCCTTAGCCCCAAATAGATTTCCCATCATATCGGCTCCCCAGTTTTGTCCCAAGTTAGAAATTTGTGAATTACCACCAAAGAATTGATCAAAACCATTTATCACTAGTTCAGTCATGGACTTATTCAGCCGCTCTTCATACAGACCATAACAATAAGGAATTGAGGATCTTATCTGCCTGGTAGAGTTTTCATTCTCTACGATAGTGTATGCAAAAGACTCTTTGTTGGATTTTGTATTATTAAATGCAGTTTCATAAAGTTTTTTCATACTTCGTGATAGGATATATCCTATGTTATGTAAATAGTTAGGGTCCCAAATATTTTCAAAATTTGAATCACATATAAGGATGATTAACATATCTTCAAAATACCAATATAGAGAGTTAAATTCTTGTCTTTCTTTATCTCCAAATTTTAGTTGTAACTTTTTTACTTTATAATTCATTGGTAGTGTATTTGAACTTAAGGGAGAAATTAAAAATCCATACCTGGAGCTATTTATATCATTCCCATCATCCACACTAAATGAGCTATTTCTTGCTGCTTGATCAAATGGCCATTTAGGTAAGTAATCCTTGAATAATGATAAACTAGTAGATATGCCGGTAGTATTCCCAACTTCTTGAACTGCATCATATGTGAAGGTTACAGGTAGTGCCATATTATGGAGCAACTTACCAACAAACGTATTTTCTTCTTTATTATTTACATGGGATTCTTCTCTATCATTGTTAGCATCATTGTCAACCGAATTTCTCACGTTATGGTCATTATTTCCAGATTCTTCATTGGGTACCTCTTTATAGTGAGCATTCCCAGCCAGTATATGGCTAGATAAAGCTCCATATTTTGCATGTAAGTGGTAGAGCCAATTAGAAATATCAGGTAGACTCACCAAGTCAGATGAAAAGTTTCTTACTAGTCCATAAGTTTTTGCTCCCAACCGATTTTTGTCACTTAAAGAATTATTCGGTAGATGATATACTATTAGATCTTTCACTCCAAGATAACTTTCTTCTTGTAACATTATTTCTTTCGTAATTATAATTTCCCATGAATCCATACCGCCAGCCTCATCTTCGACAATTTCATCATCATCAAAGACCAATTCTGATACCTTATAGGCATTGGGCCATATAACATCGATACCACGCCGTATCAAGGTTTCAGGTTTGAGATAGATATCATCCCAAAATGGAATCATATGTTCATTCAAGCGGTCAGTTAGAATGCTAGCCTCTCGATAGCTACCAAAGAGCCCATGCTCCAATACAAAGAACTTATAAGAAAACCATAAGTGACTCATATAAAATTTGTATGGAATAGTAACTTCATCCGCATTTCCATTGCTATCATTTAATTTAACAGAAAGACATATGAAATACTTTGATTCCACCAGTATAACCATTACAATTCGATTATCGAGTTCAAATAGCTTCTCATTTTCAACCTCTCGATCACTCTTTGCCTCAGTCAATGACCAAATTCCTTGTATCATACCAATTGTACTTAGTTTCTCATTTAGTGTACTTCCCTCGTTACTTCCAAAGTCATGATACAGTAGCAGTGACCTCCTAATGTCTTCCTCTTCAGAGCCCCTGCTAGAGTCCACAACTGTAACATACTCTAGCATAATACAGTAAAACACTGAACACTCTTTTGTAATGTTCCAACTACTTCTAAAGCTCCATAACAGTTATTCTGTTCAGTATGGTTACTCTTCAATAAGAACCGTTGTGAATGATAGCCACCTTAATACTTTTTTTAATGCAAGCAAGAGCCGTCACATTTTGAAAATGTTGAAGTATTAATTAAAGATGAGAAAGGTTATGTTATAGTGAATTGAAACTAAGACAGTAAGAGTTTTAACCACAGATATAGCCACTTTTTGTCATGGTTTTAGCTGATCTGGGTAAACGTATTAATGGTGCCGTTAACAGCGCGCTATCTAATACGCAAGATGATTATACCACTACAATTGATGTTATGTTAAAAGCAATTGTTACTGCTCTTTTGGAATCTGATGTTAACATAGGACTAGTGTCTAAACTGAGGAATAATATCAAAAGTAAACTTCTAGAATCAAAGAATAAAGCCTCGGTATCAAATGTACAAACCAAGAAACTAATTCAGAAAACAGTTTTTGATGAATTGTGTGACCTAGTAGATTATAAGACTGGTTCAGAACCTTTCAGTCCAAAGAAGAAGAAGACGAATGTGATCATGTTTGTTGGTTTACAAGGTTCCGGTAAGACCACTTCTTGTACAAAATTGGCTGTATATTATTCAAAAAGAGGGTTCAAAGTAGGTTTAGTGTGTGCCGATACTTTCCGTGCTGGTGCATTCGATCAATTGAAACAAAATGCTATCAAAGCCAGAATACCATTCTATGGTTCATATACTGAAACAGATCCGGTTAAAGTTGCTGCAGAAGGTATTGCGAAGTTCAAGAAGGAGAAGTTTGAAGTGATAATTGTAGATACTTCAGGTAGACATCGTCAAGAAGAGCAATTATTCGAAGAAATGATTCAAATCTCGCACGTTGTGAAACCAAATCAAACAATTATGGTACTGGATGCATCTATTGGTCAAGCTGCTGAACAGCAATCTAAAGCATTCAAAGATTCATCAGATTTCGGTGCCATTATATTAACAAAGATGGATGGTCACGCCAAGGGTGGTGGTGCCATTTCAGCTGTTGCTGCAACACATACACCTATTATATTCATTGGTACTGGGGAACATATACATGATTTTGAAAAATTCTCACCTAAATCATTTGTGTCTAAATTACTAGGTATTGGAGATATTGAAAGTCTGTTTGAACAATTACAAACGGTGTCAAATAAAGAAGATACACAGGCATTGATGGAAAATATACAACAAGGTAAATTCACATTATTAGATTTTAAGAAACAAATGCAAACTATAATGAAAATGGGACCATTATCTAACATTGCACAGATGATTCCTGGTATGGGTAATATGATGAACCAAGTTGGTGAAGAAGAAACTTCTAAGAATTTAAAGAAGATGGTATATGTATTAGATTCCATGACTAAACAAGAATTAGAATCTGATGGTAGGATATTTATTGAACAACCAAGTAGAATGGTTAGAGTAGCCAAGGGGTCGGGTACATCAGTATTTGATGTTGAGATGATATTAATGCAGCAACAAATGATGGCTCGTATGGCACAAAATGTGAAGGGTGCCGCAGCCGGTGCTGGTGCCAATGGTAATATGCCAGGTATGCCAAATATGCCAGGTATGCCAAATATATCACCACAAATGATGCAACAGGCACAACAAAGATTAAGACAAAATCCTGGAATGATGAAGAATATGATGGATATGTTTGGTGGTGCTGGTGGTATGCCTGGTATGCCAAATGGTGGTGGTATGCCAGATATGAATGAGATGATGAAGATGATGCAAGATCCTCAGATGCAACAAATGGCAAAACAATTTGGTATGGGTATGTAATATGTGTATATTTAAGTAAATTATAATATAATATAATATAATATAATATAAGAATTTAAAAACAAATAATCAAAAAATAAAATACAAAACAATCTTTTTGATAAACTATAAGTTTGTTAAAAATGTATAAAAGATGATTATAAAATGTGTTTGTTTCTTGTTAAAATTATTTTTGTCTGAGAAAAGAGATAAAGAAATGTATGATAATAAGTCGAGTAAGAAGAATATAGGATTACTACTCACGAAGAAATACTTGTAACCTCCGCGCTAATTGGCATAGTTACTTTAAAGTGAAAATCAATCAGTCTTTCTTTTTATCGTTCTTTGAAGCCCTTTCCTTCTCTAATCTAGGTAAATTTTCCATTTTCACAGTACCATTAGCGATTAACTGAGGATCTACAGCGATATCTCTATGATCATATAAAATCTTATAACCCGATTTGATGGTACCTTCTGTAACTTGTAAGATTTGACCTACTCTTGCAGCAGAGACAGGAATCTTGAATAGAAGAATATTTAAGTAGATTGATACTACAGCAATAGTAATTGGAGATTTACCTGCGATTTCTTTAATTTCTTTACATTTCTTTGCAGTATATTCTGAGGCAGTAGTTACTTGCATTGGTAAACCTAGATGTGAACAGAATCTTGGAATGTAAGTTAAATTTTGTGCACCACTCATATTATCAGTATTAATCTTGATAAACCCATCTGAAGATTTTTCTCTTAATATGCCTTTCATGAGACCTAAAGTCTTACCAAATTCTTTAGTCTTTACATGAATAATAGATTGAATTTCTTTAAATGTTCTTGCTACTTCAGCACGTCGACAACCAATTAATATACTTGCAGCCATTACTGATTCAGTAGATTTACCCTTTAAAGATTTTTCATCGTGACAAAGTTTATAAGCTTCCTTAGCACAATCTTTAACGATTTTAGGTAATTCTGCAGCGTCACATAGCATAGTAATCTTAGCGAATGCAGCTTGTACTTCGTTATCTTTTTTATCCACAATATTTTTACCCTGTGCTCTATTCAATTCTTTAGTAAATCTAGCATCAGTACTTTCACCTTGACCAATTCTAGTAGAAAGGTTATTACCATCTAGTAGAGGGTTTGAAGCTTCACCAACACGGGAAGGATCATCACCATTCTGGTCATCATTAGAAAAAGTACGCCATTCTGACCTAGTATCGACTAATCTATCAGATAATACTAGACCACATAAAGCACATACAACATCACCTTCACTAAATCTTTCTACAATTTTAGGAGGATAGACTTTACACTCTGGGCAGGTTAGGACAATATTCAAATTAGGACCTCTCCTTAAAGGCTTACTGTTGTTAACATTTCTAGGGATAGCAGAAACTGAGGAGGACATAACTTGTATATATTCTAAACTTGGGGTGGGTGGAATGGGATGAACAAGATAACAAAACGTTGATACAGAGTATGTATGGTTTCTTTAAGTAGAATACAAGAATCATGAATAAAATTTGTGTTAATATTTTTCAATCAAGATGTTTTAAGTTAAATCAGAAAGGAAAAATTCATTTCTTTTCCAATAGTGGAGAGTCATTACCCGAATGTGCATTTATTACTAAGATTCATGTGATAATAAGTGATGAGCAATAGTGGAAATAAGTAGTGTTGAATCTATGAGAACGGTAGTTAGAAAGGCGAGTTATGATTATATATATACATATAGCTGTAAATATGGATACATATTAAAACTCAATCATCTTTGCAGTACGAAGACCTAGATGCTTGTAGCATTTCAAAGTGGAAAGATCGTAAACACCGTTTCTTGAAAAGGTATCATTTTTAATGACATTAATAGCTGCTTCTTTAGTCTCAGCAATAACGATGAATTCAGAGCCTACTTCTTTGCCATCATCGTTTGATATAGCACCAGCAGAGACTAATGTACCATTCTGGAACAATTCCGGTAATGCGTTTAAATGTTCCTTATAAACTGGTGTTCTATCAGCTGTAGGGAAATCTTCTACTATAATAAACCATTCACTCATTATGTCTTGGTAATGTTTATGTACAAAGTAGTAATTGTGTGGTTTTATATGTTTGTACATGAATATAAAGAAGAAGAAGAAGAAGAAGAAAAATTAAAGAGTTTCGTCTTTTATAGTAGGTAAAATTTGTAAATCATTTAAAGCCTATTAAATAAATTAAAATAAGAAAAGGAAGTATATTAGTTATAAATTATATATATACGTAGATTGAAATTGTAAACGTCTACTTAGCACGACATTTATAGTAGAAAGTTGCCCATTTGGCTCTTAATGGAGTCTCTAACGATTGTACATTACATGTTTGCATCAATTCATCTATAAAAGTGTCTGCAATATCGATTTTCTCATCAGGATGATCTCTCATGTAAGAGGAATATAAACTCCAGCTTCTCACGTACCTTTTGAAATCATTCAAAGTGATAGTGTTTTCAATAACGAATGCATTACCATTTTCATTCTTAGTGTTAATGTCGTCTCTGTGGCTATTAATTTCTACTTCGATATCTTTGAAATGAATTTGAAGAGTTGGTAGTAAACCAATACCACCGTATTGAGTCAAGAAATTTTTCTGTTTAGAGTCAAGATACTTACCCATACGATCATCTGTCCAACTATATTTATTATATACATCATATTGTTTCTTCATATCCAAATCGATGAATTCTGGCTGAACATAGAACCAAAATGCAAAGGTTCCATCCTTTCTTAGGACTTTGGATACATTGTCAAACAAAACATCCAAGTTGCACCAATGAATAGCTTCACCAGACACAATTGCATCAACATTCTTAGCGTCCTCAATATCAGTAATATCCTCCGCGTAAGCCTTAACAAATTTAACATTATCGTGGCCTTGAAACTTGTCATTGGCAACCTTCAACATACTTTCAGAGGGGTCCACACCTATAACTTTCTTAAATGCAGACTCGAATAGCGTAGTGCTAATCCCAGTACCACATCCCACGTCAAGAACTAAATCTCTAGGTCCCTTATGATAAGCTAAGATATCATCCCTCAAGGTTACTGGATAAGTAGGACGAACGTCATTATAATAAGTTGAATCGAATTCTTTGGTAAGATAAGTAGTCTTCGCCATCTGTGTGTAGTTGTAACTATATGCTAATATACTAATATATATATATATATATGTACCCTAGATCTGTGTACTATGCTCAACTACTTGGTCCATGTATTCCTTAATGGCTTCTAATTGAAAAATCGTCGCCTTTTATATGAAAAAAGACTTCGGAGCACTGAGATCCGCGCTTTTTTGGCACGTGACTGAAACTTTTAATGGCGGTCGTTTTTCGTTTCTTCACAAAATATTTTGTTTTGCTTTGAACATAGAGAAGTGAAGTGAAGAGAATTGAAGTGAAGTGTAGATTGTACAGACATAGAAATATCGATTACACTGTCTCTCCTCGCCGTGGCAATGACTGTTCCTAGGGAGACACATGTACTACACACTCCTACTCGTCCCTCTGCTGGGCAGGTAGCCAATGCTGTTGGATCCCCATCTCCCACTAAATTGGCACCGCATCATAATATATTCATGACCAATTTACAACAGTCTCCAAAACATAGTAATACTGTTAGTGTAAGTGGTGGTTCTAATGATTTGAAGAATTCTGTCGCCTCTAACAAGGTTATAGAATCCCTACATGAACAAATCGATATCTTAACTAATACAAATTTACAATTGACTATCCAATCACATGGTTTATTAAATAAATTGGATTCCGTACAGGATAATGAAAAGGAATTACTGGACTCATTGTCAAATATAAAATCAAGTAATGAAAATTTAAATAATGCATTATTAGAAAAGAGTAAAATTTCTAAAGAGATTGAAGAAAATTTATCATCTTTAAAGGATCAATATAATGATTTATTGAAGAAATCCAAAGAATTGGAAAAATTAGATAAAAATGATAATATAAATAAAAATCTCTTGAAAAGATTGAATATGATGCAAGTTCAATATAACGCTCTGTTAGAATCTAATGAATCATATCAGAACCATTATTCTATAATGATATCTACATTGGATGAAAAATTATCAAGATTAAACTTACAGAATTCAAATCGTATAAATGAAATCTCTAATGCAAAAGATTCAATAAGTAAAGATATTAAAGAATTAAACGATTTAGAAAATGTCTCTCATGATTTGAATGAAAGATTGACGAAATTTATAGAGATTGAAATTGAAAAAAATATTGAAAATATAAACATAGAGAATTGGATACAATTATTTAATAATTCAAAAGAAAAATTGTTACAATACTCTAAAGAAATGAATATCCCTATAGAAAATGATACTACACCCTCTTCTTCTATTAATTTACCAAAATTAAGACAAACAACATCAAATAGTAACGCTCCTAATAGAAGAAATTTCTTCGGTATATCATCCCCAGTACTAGGAGCAAATACCAGTTCAATTACAGACAATGCACCTGTAATAATTTCCAATAGTGGAATGCTACCGGGAATAAGCTCTAAAAAATCTCAAAGTAATTCACATAATCATTCACACTCCAATAAGAAGAAAAGGAGTAGTGTTATATATTCATAAATGATACCTCGCACATACATACATATATAGATAGATAGATAGATATATAATTTTAATAGCATCAAATTTGATACCCTTCATTACTATCTATTATCACTATCAAACAAATATTTATATAAAAAAACACTATAACCGGCATATCAATTACTGTCACTTATAATTAAAAGGAAAGAAAAAGAAGTAGGCTCACTAAAAGAAAAATTAATTTTATTATGCATGTTAAAGGGTTTCCACTAGTGATGAGGTATGCGCATTTACAACATTGGGAAAGCATATGCATTGTCAATGTTGTATGGTTGAAAGGGATGAGTTCATATGTCCCCGTTGTATCAATATATCTCCCAATATTATCATATCCAAAAGGATTAAATTAATTGAAGTAAAAGAGAAGAATACCTTATTGAATAAAAAAATCAGTAAGATATTGGATACGGATACTAATGATGGTAGTATACTAAGTGGTGAGCTGAATAAAGTCAATAATTTGAAACTAAGAAAGAATATCAATGTTTTGAATAATAAGATTAAATCGATGAATAAATCACTCGATGAAAAAAGGGAACGTATAAAGACACTCCATGCATTGTTAAATAATGATATAAACGGAATTGAATCAAACATAATTCATGAGAATGTACAAGATATAATGAGAGAGGAATGGTTCTCAAAGACTCATAGTACAGAAACTTATATAATTAAATATCAAAGTAGATTGATAAGACAACTCAATGAGTGGTTCCTCATAAGAAAGCGAGATGCAATAGATATACCTTACACCATATCATACCATCCTATAATTACAATAAAGAATCATAGAAGGTTACCAAGATTTATCGGTATAGAGTCTATTCATAAGATGTCACAATATTTGACATTACTTTCAAAGATATTATTCACTACATTACCGTATGATCCAATATTAGATCCATCATTAGCCACCGTGATACACTATAAGATGGATTATATAGAGACAAACAGAATTCTATGGCTAGCAAAACTAGCGGTCAACATACTGTACATGGCACGACTCATGGATACAATACCTCATCACTCGCTAGCCCTTCACAACAACAATACCTTGGATATACTACAACAATACGATATAGACACCCTATTGTACAACCTCATGAACCCATCATACTCCATACCAGCCCTCCAGCCACTCGAAGAACACTGTTGGCACTCTCAAACGACTCTAAATACACTATGTGAATTCCTCACCCGGCTGTGAAAGGGAAGAATCTCTCTTTATTTTGGAATTTTTCATTTTTTGGCTGTAAAGAAAGAAAGGAAAAAAAATTGGCAAAATGGAAGTTGAAATTGTTAAATATGGATATACAAAATTATTAGTCTATTTTACACTTTCTATATATATAAATAATATAGAGACTTCGTTAGACAGGGAAGTATATTAATTTGTGGTGTAGATTGTTTATCTTATATATTATAACACTACTTCTCTTATAAATTGATTGGAAAAAAAGGGGACTCCACGATGGTATTATCTGATAAGGAATTATTTGAATTAAATAAGAAAGCCGTTCAAGAAGGTTTTAATATTAAACCAAGATTGAGTTATAATACGGTTAGTGGTGTTAATGGGCCATTAGTTATCTTAGAAAAAGTTAAATTCCCAAGATTCAATGAAATTGTCAATTTAACATTACCTGATGGTACAATTAGACAAGGTCAAGTTTTAGAGGTTAGAGGTGATAGAGCCATTGTTCAAGTGTTTGAAGGTACTTCTGGTATTGATGTTAAAAAGACCACTGTCGAATTTACTGGTCAAAACTTAAAGATTCCTGTTACTGAAGATATGTTAGGTAGAATATTTGATGGTTCAGGTAGACCAATTGATAATGGACCAAAAGTCTTTGCCGAAGATTATTTAGATATTAATGGTTCACCAATTAATCCGTATGCAAGAATTTATCCAGAAGAAATGATTTCAACTGGTGTCTCAGCAATTGATACTATGAATTCCATTGCACGTGGTCAAAAGATTCCAATCTTTTCAGCCTCTGGGTTACCACATAATGAAATTGCAGCACAAATTTGTAGGCAAGCAGGTTTAGTGAGACCCACTAAGGATGTTCATGATGGACATGAAGAGAATTTTTCAATTGTATTTGCTGCCATGGGTGTTAACTTAGAGACAGCTAGATTTTTCAAACAAGATTTTGAAGAGAATGGTTCATTAGAAAGAACGTCACTTTTTTTAAATTTAGCTAATGATCCAACTATTGAAAGAATTATTACACCAAGATTAGCTTTAACAACAGCTGAATATTTAGCTTATCAAACTGAACGTCATGTATTAACTATCTTAACTGATATGTCATCATATGCAGATGCTCTAAGAGAAGTCTCTGCCGCAAGAGAAGAAGTTCCAGGTAGAAGAGGTTATCCCGGTTATATGTATACAGATTTATCTACAATTTATGAAAGAGCCGGTAGAGTAGAAGGACGTAATGGATCAATTACACAAATTCCAATTTTAACTATGCCAAATGATGATATTACTCATCCAATTCCTGATTTAACTGGTTATATTACGGAGGGACAAATATCTATTGATCGTCAATTACATAATAAAGGTGTTTACCCACCAATTAATGTCTTACCATCATTAAGTAGATTAATGAAATCAGCAATTGGTGAAGGTATGACAAGAAAGGATCATGGTGATGTTTCTAATCAATTATATGCTAAATATGCTATTGGTAGAGATGCCGCAGCAATGAAAGCTGTTGTTGGTGAAGAAGCATTATCGATTGAAGATAAATTATCATTAGAATTTTTAGAGAAATTTGAAAAGACATTTATTTCACAAGGTGCATATGAAAACAGAACAATTTTTGAAAGTTTAGATCAAGCATGGAGTTTATTAAGAATTTATCCAAAGGAAATGTTGAATAGAATTTCACCAAAGATTCTAGATGAATTCTACGATAGAGCCAGGGATGAGGATGAAGATGAGGAAGATGATAGAGATGAAGAGATGGAGAATAGTGATAAGAGAAACGGTAAGAAAGAAGAAGCATCTTTGATTTAAACATGAGGGAAAATACTAAAAAATAAATTAAACGATACGTACGTACGTATGTATGTATATTATCTTTCTATATTTCAATAATAGTGAATTATGATCAATATAATAGCGACAACAAATTTTTTGTAAAAAGAATATGTAAATATATAGAGAGACAAAACAGTCATATGAAAATCATACAACTGTTTGATCTGAGACGATACTGTCCATAGCTGCACCAGATGTGAGCAGTCTAACAATATCCTGCTGTTCCGGGTCGAGGCCAGTCTCAAAGAACATGAGAGAGACGCCTATAATCATGAACACAGCGGCAATAGACCTAAACACGAGGACTGAATCATAGGACTTCTGTTGTTCCATCCTTGCTTGCTTGCTTGCTTGCTTGCTTGCTTGCTTGCTTATATAATGTAATGTAATGAAATGAAATACAACTTAATGCCTTAAAAGAGGATCCACGGGCCAAAAAATAGCAGCCGGGTGAATTTTACTGCGGCGTGTGAAGTGACGGGAAGCCATCAGTTGTTCTCGAAAGGGGAATTTGCAGATATTTTATATATAAGGGAAGGATGGAAAGGAGAGGAGGCTTGCTGGTTGTGATGCAATTACAACTACAGCTACAACTGCAATTGCAACTACAATTACAATTACAACTATATCTACATGACAACTGACACTTCAATCTCTGCCACTACCAAAGGTAACATCATCGTGGTCTCGAACAGACTGCCTGTGACAATTACAAAAAATAATGATACAGGTAAATACGAGTATAAGATGTCCTCTGGTGGGTTGGTCACTGCTCTACAGGGGCTTAAGAAGACTTCCACTTTTCAATGGTATGGATGGCCAGGTCTGGAGATCCCAGATAATGAAAAAGATATCGTTAGAAAGGATCTAAAGGAAAAATTTAATGCGATTCCTGTCTTTATGAGTGATGAAATAGCTGAATTACATTATAATGGTTTCAGTAATTCTATCTTATGGCCTCTTTTCCATTATCATCCGGGTGAAATCAATTTTGATGAAAATGCTTGGTTAGCTTATAATGAAGCAAATTTAACTTTTGCTAATGAAATTATTAAAAATGTTAAAGATAATGATTTAATTTGGGTTCATGATTATCATCTTATGTTATTACCGGAGATGTTAAAGAAAAAAATTAAATCAAATAAAATTAAAAACACTAAATTAGGTTGGTTCTTACATACTCCTTTCCCATCAAGTGAAATCTATAGAATCTTACCCGTTAGACAAGAAATCTTAAAGGGGGTCTTAAGTTGTGATCTATTAGGTTTCCATACTTACGACTATGCAAGACATTTCCTTTCTTCCGTACAAAGAGTATTAAATATTAATACTTTACCAAATGGTTTAGAATATAATGGACATTTCGTTAACGTGGCTGCTTTCCCTATAGGTATAGATGTAGATACTTTCACTGATGGTTTAAAGACCGACAAAGTAATCAACAGAATTAAACAATTAAAGGAAACTTTCAAAGGTTGTAAAATTATCGTAGGGGTAGATAGATTAGATTATATCAAAGGTGTACCACAAAAATTACACGCCATGGAGGTCTTCTTGAATGAACATCCTGAATGGATAGGTAAAGTCGTCCTTGTTCAAGTCGCTGTTCCTTCCCGTGGTGATGTAGAAGAATACCAATATTTAAGATCAGTAGTAAATGAATTAGTCGGTAGAATTAATGGACAATTCGGTACCGTTGAATTCGTACCAATTCATTTCATGCACAAATCTATTCCTTTCGAAGAATTAATCTCTCTTTATGCTGCAAGTGACGTTTGTTTAGTATCTTCAACTAGAGACGGTATGAATTTAGTCTCCTATGAATATATCGCTTGTCAACAAGAAAATAAAGGTTCTTTAATATTAAGTGAATTCACAGGGGCCGCACAATCTTTAAATGGTGCTTTGATCGTTAATCCATGGAATACTGATGAATTATCCGACGCTATTAATGAAGCATTAACTTTATTACCAGAAAAGAAAGAAGCTAATTGGGAAAAATTATATAAATATATCTCAAAATACACTTCTGCCTTCTGGGGTGAAAATTTCGTTTATGAGCTCAATAATATAGGCAATAATTCAACTTCAAATACTTCAAAATCAAAATCAAAGAGATTATCAACCTCCAACTAAAACTAAACTCTCTTGTCGATATATATAAATATATATACATGCATTGATAAATAGTAATATCATATTACTAGATATTAAGCAAATGGAAATTTTAATCGTTCTCATCGTTTATTCTTTCCTCAATTGTAAAGGAACTTTTGACACTTTTCAGATATTTTAGCAAAAAGGGAAAATTTCAGCGGTGAAAAAAAAAACAATTTAAAGACAAGATTACATTTAGAATTTTGCCTCAACGAGATAACTTCTCATATTTTTTACTATTACCTCTTTGTAGATTTAACGAAAAACAATCATTGATATTGTTTCGTACTTTAAGATTATTTTGTACTTTTTATTCAATTCATTTGTATAATACATCTAGCTTCTAATCTTACTTAAAAGAGAAAAAAAGAAATTGCCTTCCTAATATTATAAGTTAGTACAACTTACACTATTCATTCATACCACATCAATACTAGAAGTATATAATGGGTCAATTACTCTCACACCCACTTACTGAAAAGACAATAGAATATAATGACTATAAAGATCATATACCAACAACACATCTTTCGAAATTATCTCCTAGATTCTTCAATTGTGTAGGATCAATGCAAGGTTATAGACTAACTCAAGAAGATTCTCATTTGGTTATAAATGAAGATGAAACTTTACATATACAGTTTTATAACCCTTTTAAAGATAAAGTTGAAATATATCTAATATCACTATTCGCAGTGTTCGATGGTCATGGTAATAGTGATTGTTCTCTATTTCTAAGTGGAGATAGTACAAATAAAGATAATTCAAAAAATAATAATGATGGAACAAATGAATATAATCCAACTCATGGTATTGCCAAATGGGTTAAATACGCTTTTGAAAATCATAATTATGGTAATTCAAAGATACATAAAATTAATGATAAAATTAATAATGATAATATTACGGTAAGAAGAACTTTCAAGACATTACAAGGTTTAATAACACAAATATTTAAGGACTCTTTCCTTCTACAGGACTCAGAATTACATAAACACTTCGCTAATAGCCCTTGTGGTTCCACTGCTATCCTAACAGCTATAATAAATGGTGAAACTTTATACGTTGTAAATTGTGGTGATTCAAGATGTATACTCTCATCCAAAAATCATGGTATAAAGACTCTATCCTTTGATCATAAACCACAACACATTGGTGAATTATTGAGAATTAACGATAATGGTGGTACTGTCTCATTGGGGAGAGTAGGTGGTGTCCTTGCTTTAAGTAGAGCATTCGGTGATTTCCAATTCAAAAGAGGTGTAGCATACTCAAATAATCAAAATAAAAAATTTAGAAAATCTCATCTTAATTCAACTCCTCCTCAAGAAGCACAAGTTACAGTAGAACCTGATGTACTCATACATAAAATAGATTACAGGAAAGATGAATTTCTTGTATTGGCATGTGATGGAATTTGGGATGTGTATAATAATAAACAACTAGTAAAGTTTATTAAATATCATTTATCCTCAGGCATGAAGATCGACGCCATATTACCTAAGATTCTAGATCATGGTATTGCTCAAGCAAATAGTAGTACCGGTATAGGGTTTGATAATATGACAGCTATAATGGTAGTATTGAATAAACCTGGTGAATCATTAACTGATTGGTATACCAAGATGAAGATACGTCTTGAAAGGGAAAAGGGAATTCACTAAAAAAAATTAATTTCACATAAAATAATAACTTGTTTATCCCAAGTAGTGGCATTAGAAGAATAGATAATTACATAGAAAAATAAAGGACAAAATTTTTTTGGTGTTTCTTTGAAGCCAAAAACTAAAAGAAAAACTAATGATCTAGCATATAAATATTGTTAATATATAATAGTTAGTCCTTTCTACTCTATTTTATTAGAGTCTATAGAGATAATAGCATTTTATTTTATAATCTTCATCTGTTATTCTCTCAATAATAATATTTTTTCATATATTGACAGATAAAGCGAAATGAAAACAAAAAATAAAATTAAGCTTACCTACCTATGGAGTACATATATGATACAATTGAACAAATCATTGCGAATATAAATTACAGAGCCTCAAGTAATTGCAGCTATAATTTAATTATATCATAGAAAATGACTACTCCATTAGCTGATATTTTGAGATCTGAGAATCGTAAAGATGAAAACAATAAAAATTCAAATTCTAACACTAACATAGCGAAAGAATATACTTTAGATATCCCTAGAATACCCAGTCTTGAATTACCGCTTAATGTATCCTCTAAACAAGAAAGTATAAAGAAAGCTGTAACAATGTGTGGTGGTTTAAGTAAGATTAAAGAAGCCTTTAGGGAACATGGTCCTATTGATTCTCAAAAAGGTTTAGAATTATATCTTAATGAATCTGAAAAGAGTCCTTTTGAAAACAAGAAATTTTTTAATGAACATCCAATTATTGGTAAAAGAGTACCTCATAGAGATGATTCTGTAATACTAAAAATATCAATGCCTAAGGGTACGTTGAAGAAAAATGATGACAATATAAGGAAAGCTCTCTCAAGCTTGGATATAAAAGATTATAAAGTGACACCAGTAGCAATTGTAAATAACACTATTAAATTCAGAGAAATGTCTGACTTTCAAGTTCGATTAGATAATAATCCTTCTGTAAATGAACTTCAGTCAAGTTTTGGTTCTTTGGACTGGAATAATTTTAAAAATTTCATTAAATCTGTACCTGACAATGATAATAGGCCACAAGAAAATATCAATAATATTATAATTGATAGGAAATTTCAGTCACCTAATTCTGATTTTCAGTTATTACCACCACCAAGATTCTCTATGGTTGGTTATCCTCATTTATATAAATACAAGGCAAATCCATTAGCTACAAAGAAAGCAGATGGTAAAATTGAGGTTAAAGGCTCCTATATAAAGAATTATCAATTATTTGTCCATGATTTAAATGATAATACCATCGTTCCCGTAAAACCACACGCTACTTTACAAAAACACTTTGAAGAGGCTCAAAAGACACAAATCTACCCAGGAACTAAACCAGAATCGAAATTCTTTGAGAATCTAACTGAATGTCTTCAGATTTTAAACGATTTGTTCAATAAGAGGCATATCTGGGTTAAAAGGCATATCGATGGTATCGTACCTAAATCCATTCATCATACTTTAAAAATAGCATTGGCATTGGTATCATACAGATTTACTATGGGACCTTGGAGAAATACTTATATCAAATTTGGTGTTGACCCAAGGTCCTCTAACGAATATGCACAATATCAAACTGAATACTTCAAGATTGAGAGAAGATTATTATCATCTGAAACAGTAAAGAAAAATATCAATACAATAGATACTTTAGTATTTGATTCCAATGAACCAGGATGGATTGATACTAGATTTAGATTTAGTGGTGAACAAATTCCTTGGTACTTGATGTTACAAATCGATCTACTTATAGATGAGCCAAATATTGCGGAAGTTTATGACAAGGTTGAGTATTTAGAGAAGCCGAATGACATTACTGGGTGGTTTAAAGAATTAGATTTAGTTAAGATTAGAAAAATTGTCAAGTATGAATTGGGATGTTTGGCACAGGGAAATCATAATTTTAACAAGTATAAATTGAAATACTTCAAATCCATTCAGTTCACAAAGGAATCAATGATTACTAATTCTAATGTGGATGGAGAAGGTGATATAAAGATGGAAGACGCCGATGATATTGAGAGTGAAAAGAAATTAACTTCAACAGTGATAATAGATGATGAGGATGAGGACGATGAAAATGGTGTTACAACAGGGGAAGTAGATGAAGCAGAGCTAGAGGTTCATGAAGCAGAAACCGAAGATACTATACAAGTAGATTCCTCTATGGAACCAGGATTAGGTGCTGAAGATATTGATCTTAAAACAAGTACTTTTCAGGACATTATTGAGCATATTTCAAAATTCGATACTAATGCAGCTGAGATTCTATCAAAGAGTCTGGATGGACTTGTAAAGGAAAGTGATATAATGGAGTAATTGGTATATATAGGTTTAGGATTAGTGTATGTGAGTACTGTTAAAAAAGTGCTTTTCATGCTATAAATATTTGTTTATTTTTTTTTCATGTTTTCAGCAATTTTTATAAGTTTCACTTTGATTAAATATGAATATGTAAGACTCTGAAAGTAAACAAAAAAATAGTATTAAATAATTGAGATAAAAATTTCTTTAATTAAGATGGCAAGATGATACATATAGTTATATATTACTATAAAATAATGGGTTCATATGCTAGATATGCATTCTCCCAGTGTTTGTACATTTATAAACGTGTCATTACAAGACAGCTGAAATTGTGCCCAAACGTATGGCAAAATAAAAATTCAAAAATAAGCAAGCAAGCTTAGGTCACAGTCTAAGAGAAAACAACACTACTAAATATCGTCATTATTTCGTAGAAACATCGACTTGAGAGAGATGTTTGAATTCGAAGGTATGAAACGTCTAACTTATTAAAAACAGTTTTTTTTCGAGTAAAAATTATGCGAAATTGGCTTGAAGGGAAAGTATATCAGAAACATAAACTTGAATAAACCATAATAAACCACTTATTAATTCCTGCTTGAATTGAACAAGGTTTGAGTAATCATTCTTTATAATAGAATATGAGTAATCATATAGCAACCATATTGTGCAAAAGATTTGCCTCGACCGGTTATCCCGGTGCAATGAGAACTGCCATACCCCGGAGACCACTTAAAAAGATTCGTTTAGGGAAAGCAAGACCAGCTATTTATTATCAATTTGATGTTGCAGTGGAATTAAGTGATGGAAGTGTTATCAAGAGGAAATCTCAATTTCCTAAAGATGAATTAAGGTTGATACAGGATCAGAGAAACAACCCAATGTGGAATGCCAGTAGGAATGATTTGGAAGTTATAGATCCAAACGCAGCCAGTAGTATACAGAAGTTCAGAGATAAATATAAAGGTATTTTCGAAGGAGAGAACGCAGTTGAAGAAATGGGTGCAAAGGAGGAACCAGCGCCAGAGACAGCCAAGGTCAACAAGAAAGAAGATGCCCCAATGAAGGAAGATAAAATAGATGATTACTTATCTATGATAGATGACAGTTCAAGTCAAATAACGTCCGGTAGAATATATTCAAGAAAGAGATCGAAGAAATGATTTACCATATATTTCAATTCCATTTTATCTTCGACACCTCGCTCCAAATCTAAACCATATAACTTGTAAATACAGAATTTTTCTCCTTTTAAAGGAAGATAGAGCACAACTATTGTATAGATAGAAGACAATTGCATGCTGGGCCATAGCATCCGTAGTCATGTCCCATTGTTAGTCTCTTTACCAGTATAATAAGACACAAATCACGTGCTTGTTAATTTTTTCTAGCTGAAAAATTTTCGTCTTCGAGAAATTTTGACGTTGAGCAGAATTGCAAAGAAACTGCGATGGATTCTGTATTGATTGAGCATTGGACTGTGTCTTTGTTGGGTAGTTCTGTGTGGAGAATACGTAAAATTTAGATATTGTATTGTGATCTCATCTTTTCTGTTTCGATTTAAAGTTGTGGGTATCAAGTTTTGCTAAACGGTTTTATTCTCAAATTGTAAAAAAATCTGCTAAAATACCAAGGATGAGTGTTGAAGAAGTTAAGAAGGCTAGATCCGCCGTAGAGTTCAGTAGAGAACAATTAGAAAGTATTTTAAGAGGTAGATTTTTCTATGCTCCAGCCTTTGATTCTTATGGTGGTGTTTCAGGTTTATATGATTATGGTCCACCAGGTTGTGCATTCCAAGCTAATATTGTTGATGTATGGAGAAAACATTTTATCTTAGAAGAAGATATGTTAGAAGTTGACTGTACAATGTTAACTCCACATGAAGTTTTAAAGACTTCTGGTCATGTTGATAAGTTCGCTGATTGGATGTGTAGAGACTTGAAGACTGGTGAAATCTTTAGAGCTGATCATTTAGTTGAAGAAGTGTTAGAGGCTCGTTTAAAGGGTGACAAGGAAGCCAGAGGTGTTGTTGCTGATGCCGTTGAAGAAGACAGTGACAAGAAGAAGAGAAAGAAGAAGGTCAAACAAATCAAAGCCATTAAATTAGAAGATGATGTTGTTAAGGAATATGAGACAGTATTAGCCAAAATTGATGGTTACTCCGGTCAAGAACTAGGTGATTTAATGGTTAAATACGATATCGGTAACCCAGTTACTGGTGAAAAGTTACAACCACCAATGGCTTTCAATTTAATGTTTGAAACTGCTATTGGTCCATCTGGCCAACTAAAGGGTTACTTAAGACCAGAAACTGCTCAAGGTCAATTTTTAAACTTCAACAAATTATTAGAATTTAACAACAGTAAGACTCCTTTTGCTTCTGCTTCTATTGGTAAATCTTTCAGAAATGAAATTTCTCCAAGAGCAGGTTTATTAAGAGTCCGTGAATTCTTAATGGCTGAAATTGAACATTTTGTTGATCCATTAGACAAGTCTCACCCAAAATTCGAAGAAGTTAAACACATTGAATTATCCTTCCTTCCACGTGACATCCAAGAAGCTGGTTCTACTGAACCTATCGTAAAGACCATTGGTGAAGCTGTCATTGAAAAGATGGTTGACAACGAAACTCTAGGTTACTTCATTGCTAGAATCTATCAATTTTTAACCAAAATCGGTGTTGATAAGACAAAGATGAGATTTCGTCAACATATGTCTAATGAAATGGCTCACTATGCTGCAGACTGTTGGGATGCCGAATTATTAACTTCTTATGGTTGGATTGAATGTGTTGGTTGCGCTGATAGATCTGCCTTCGATTTAACTGTTCATTCCAAGAAGACTAAGGAAAAAATGGTTGTTAGACAAAAACTAGACACTCCAATTGAAGTTACTAAGTTTGAAATTGATCTAACCAAGAAATTATTTGGTCCAAAATTCAGAAAAGATGCTCCAAAGGTTGAAGCTTTCTTATTAAACTTATCTCAAGAAGAATTAGAAGCTAAGGCTGAAGAATTAAAGACTAACAGTAAAATTGTCTTTAAGATCGATGGTATGGAAGGTGATGTTGAATTAGATGATAAATTTGTAAAGATTGAAAAGAGAACAAAGGTTGAACACGTTAGGGAATTTGTTCCAAATGTTATAGAACCATCTTTCGGTATTGGTCGTATCATTTACGCCATTTTTGAACACTCTTTCTGGAACAGACCAGAAGATGTCGCAAGAGGTGTCTTATCTTTCCCACCATTAGTCGCACCAAGTAAAGTTTTATTGGTCCCATTATCTAACCATAAAGATCTACAACCAGTTACAAAACAAGTTTCTCAAATCTTAAGAAAAGCTCAAATTCCTTTTAAGGTCGACGATTCTGGTGTTTCTATTGGTAAGAGATACTCTCGTAATGATGAATTAGGTACTCCATTCGGTGTTACCATTGATTTTGAATCTGTTAAGGACGGTTCTGTTACTTTAAGAGAAAGAGACTCCACTAAGCAAGTTCGTGGTTCAGTTGAAGACATTATCAAGGCTATTCGTGAAATCACTTACAATGGTGTCAGTTGGGATGAAGGTACTAAGGGTCTAACTCCATTTGTTACTCAATCAGCTGAATAAATTTACTAACAAGCAGTGTTAATATACTTAAATGATAAATTCCAAAACTAATAGGAATTGTCTCACAACTCTGATTACTCATTTACGTATATAATAAATCAGTCGATGTATATTTAAGATAACAAGTATCACTAAAATAAATAAATAATAATAATCCTATAAATAATATATTAATTTTATCCATGCTTTTATAATTGGTAACGCGACATTGCGAAATTTCCTTAGATTATTTTCTCGCTCAATCCTTTTAAATAAGGCATATAAGAGTATAAAGTTATTCTTTAAGGAAAATATGTAGAGTGGGTATTTTATGTCTGTTGTAAACATACTGACACACAAGCAAACCAAAAATTGAAATATCAATCATGTCTGCAATTAAAGAAGGAGCCAGAAGCATTACTAGGTTATTGGAAAAATTCCCAGAAGAAAGAATAAAACATATACTATCTTTCAAACAAGTACAACTAAAGAGATTTAAGAAAATAGCAGGTCTTCCGATCAATGAAAGTAAAGATGCAAGCTATAAGAAGCCCTCAATAAAGGAATTGAGGGATATGATGAAGGGTGGCCCTACACCATTAGGAATGAAAAAAAGCACGTTGAGAGAATTTCAAGCAAGTATTCCACAGGATCAGTTTACAGAGAAAGCTTTAAAGGAACAATATGAAGCATTATCGAATATAATGGATAATAAGAGTAAAGAATACTACACTGTTGGCGATAAATTATATAAACCAGCTGGAAACCCTAATTATTATCAAAGGATAATGAATGAACTTGAAGGAAAGAAAAGGGAAGGGTTTTTCTCTGCAATGAGAACAGTTTTCTTTGGTAAATGATCTTATTATCAGCCTAATGGTTGTAAGTATATTTATTATAGTCTCCTGTAAATAAATCAACAAGGTTATCTTATTGATGTCATATTTTATACTTACATCTATTTAGCAAAACCGATTAATATAGTATGATCATTCCAAGTATACTCATGAGTTAACTTCTCTAGTAGTATAGAAGCGTTCTTGATGGAATCATATTCCACAAAAGCTAAGTTACGTACAGTAACCAATCTTATTTCTATAAAACCAGATCCATTAAATAATTCAATAAGTTCTGTTTCTGTTGTATTTGGAGGGAGATGTTGCACAAGCAGAACATTATTAGGAGGATTAGACTGAGTTTCACTTATTATAGTCTTCTTTTTTGGTTTTGTAATCTCCTTTTGAGAAGTTGTTACAGATGTTTTATTACTATTATCTTGAGACAATTCCTTCTCAATTTTAATTAATTTCTCTTTAACTACCTGTTCTATCTTATCTTCAGTGAAACCTTTCTTACGTAAACGGAACCGTAATCTTCTTAGTTGTCTCTTTTTATGCAATGATTGAGTAATATCTTTATCTGTATGAATTAACTTCTTTCTCTTCCGACTACTTAATAACTTATTAATTTTTGAAGAAGGATCCATATGAACAGCTAATAATGAATTATTCTTTGATAGTTCAAATTCTATTGATTTACCATTAAGTTTTAAATTAGACTTATATTGATCTATGAAATTTTGTAAATGAGAATGGGATTGAAACGTAATAAAACATTGATTTCTTAGATTCTTTCTGTAAGATCTTGAAATTGATACTATACCATTTTTAGAATCCCATGGTATTATTTTATCTTGATTTGTTATGTTATTAGTTGGTAATTTTAAATCTTGATTATTAGCATACACGTTGAGAGGATTTATTGATTTTAGTAATAATCTAATGAAGTTTTCTCTACTGTTGGGTCTATATGGTAAGTTTTTCAAATATAATCTATAATGATGATAGTAAATGATGGATAAAAATGTAATGTTAGTATTGATAATTGAGTGTATAATCACTTAGAATTAAGAGAGGAACAACATAAAGAATACTTACGTTGATATATTATCTGTGTTCATATTTTATTCTTGTGAGGGTTTGATCCTTATAGAGACTTGCATTCTGTTTCTATATTTACAATGTAATTTACTGTAGCTAATAAAGATTAGTTATATTAATTACTATAGCATAAAAAAAAGAAAAAAAAGAAAAACTCTTTAGATTTAAGAAACTTATGATATGTTTATTAGAAAACGATAATTTCATATCTAACTACATAAAAGTAAATACAACTATTAGCTAAATACACAAAAAAATAAGATTAAATTTAAATAAATAATGAATTATTAAAATAAATAAGCTTATTTCTTAGCGGCCTTTTGAGCAGCCTTGGTGACCTTACCGGCCTTGTCAGACTTATCAACAGACTTGATAACACCGACAGCGACGGTTTGTCTCATATCTCTAACGGCGAATCTACCTAATGGTGGGTAGTCAGAGAAAGCTTCGACACATAATGGCTTGGATGGGACGAATTTGACTAAAGCGGCATCACCAGACTTTAAGAACTTTGGAGAGTCTTCTAATTTCTTACCGGATCTTCTGTCGTTCTTTTCTAATAATTCATCGAATCTACAAGCAATGTGAGCGGTGTGACAATCTAAGACTGGAGAGTAACCAGCAGAGATTTGACCTGGATGGTTTAAGACAATGACGGTAGCGTTGAAAGAAGCACAACCCATTGGTGGATCGTTCTTGGAGTCACCACAGACGTTACCTCTTCTGATTTCCTTAACGGAAACGTTCTTGACGTTGAAACCGACGTTGTCACCTGGTAAACCTTCTTCTAATTGTTCGTGGTGCATTTCGACGGACTTAACTTCAGTGGTAACACCAGCTGGGGCGAAAGTGACGACCATACCTGGCTTGATAACACCGGTTTCGACTCTACCGACTGGCACAGTACCAATACCACCAATCTTGTAAACATCTTGTAATGGTAATCTTAATGGCTTGTCAGTTGGTCTGGTAGGTGGTTCAATAGCGTCAATGGCTTCTAATAAAGTCTTACCTTTGACGACACCAGCCTTGGTTTCCTTTTCCCAACCCTTGTACCAGGAAGCGTTAGTGGTGGCTTCAATCATGTTGTCACCATTCCAACCGGAGATTGGAACGAATGGAACAGTCTTTGGGTTGTAACCGACCTTCTTGATGAAGTTAGAAGTTTCCTTGCAAATTTCTTGGAATCTGGATTCGTCCCATTTGACGGAGTCCATCTTGTTAACAGCAACAATTAATTGTCTAACACCTAAGGTGAAAGCTAATAAAGCGTGTTCTCTGGTTTGACCATCCTTGGAAATACCGGCTTCGAATTCACCGACACCACCAGCAATAATTAAGATAGCACAATCAGCTTGAGAAGTACCAGTAATCATATTCTTGATGAAATCTCTGTGACCTGGAGCATCGATAACAGTAACTTGGTACTTTGGAGTTTCGAACTTCCATAAAGCGATATCGATAGTGATACCTCTTTCTCTTTCAGCCTTTAACTTATCTAAGACCCAAGCGTACTTGAAAGAACCCTTACCTAATTCAGCGGCTTCCTTTTCGAACTTTTCAATAGTTCTCTTGTCAATACCACCACACTTGTAAATTAAGTGACCAGTAGTGGTAGATTTACCGGAATCGACGTGACCAATAACGACAACGTTAACGTGAGCCTTAGCTTTACCCATTTTTGATTGATTTAGTAGATGTAGATTTTGCTGGGGGATATGAAAGTAGTAAAAAGAAGTAAAAAGATAAGATGAAATAAAATAGAATAAAATAAAAAAAATAAATTTATTTTTCAATTGAAATGAAAAGTTTTATCGAGCATATATACGAAAATTTTTTTTTTCATTACATGCCAGCTCTGACATTAGAACAGAAAAAGAAATGCGAAGAGTCCCGAAAGGGAAAACAAAAAGAAACGGGCAGGAAATTCCGGGTAAAGTTTCCAGATATTTTTCACTTTCTTTTTTTTTGCGTCATTGGACGAAATTTGCGTCGGTTAAGAATGAAAACAGAATAAAAAAGTAAAAAAATAAAAAATTAAATAAAAACGTATGTGCGGGTGTAGCTGAAAAAGCAGTCACATCCCATCGAGGCGGTCCATGAGCCGGTCGGCATGGGCGTCGGCGTTAGCGTCTGTCTCCGTTCCGAGCCGAAGTGCGCCCGGCAGATACGAGGAATTAGGCCCATGGCGGAATAAGAGCCGTTTCAATTTTTTCAATGGAGACTCAGAAGGTTCGAAGAGGCGCCAGTCATTGTCCATTGAAGGCGCCATGGTTGACGATGATGAGGAAGATATGTGTCTGTGTGTATTTGAGTAAGAGACTCGTCCTGCTAACCACCGTCTTAGTGCCTCTACAAGGATGACTACTGTGCACATGGCTGCAAATACCCATACTACACCATGGACTCTTCCGCTACTAGGAACCGCCGTGGGGCATGCTGAGACACTACGTACTTCAAAGAAATATGAACAATTATTCAAACTCCCTATATAATTTATCTGTCCACGTCCTTGAATTTCTCTATCACATACAAAATTGAACAATGTAGACTTATGCATTTGTGTGCCGGGGCATTTATCTCCTCCTTCGTATTGTAATGTCACTTTCTTATGTCCATTTCCATACGTCTTTGGTTTACTGTTGACAGAACCAATCGATACCAATTGTCCCGTCGTAGAATCTTCATAGAATGCTCCCGTGGTGTTACTTAGCTTATGTTCTTCCTTAGAGTTAACAGGACTAGAACATATCCCCACAGTAAAATTCTTATTTTGATCTATATCCCATCCTTTAACTATCCATCTACTATTTATCGTCCCTTTATCTGGTTTTCCTTTCTGATAGTTCGGAGTAGAGGATAACTCTGATAAATCTATATATGTCCCAGTAATCGGGTTTAATACTGCACAGAACAAGTCTTTACTCATCTTACCTGTCTTTATCTCTCTTCCCATTGTATGTATATATTTACTTCAACATATTCCATTATTTTTCACATTTTCTATTATGTAGAAAAAAAACTAAATAAAAAAAAAACGTCAGATATTATTTCCATGATTATATTTAGTTATTTTAATTATTTGTATTTTTTCTGTCATCTACCAATTAGCTACCCATTTAACAATTTCTTTTGTACTATTTCTATGTATAATGTTAAATATACACAACATAACATAATATGTCATCGCTTGATATACAATTATTAGAAATAACAAATAATTCAAAGAGATTATATTCATTAGTCGATCATAAAGAGGAGCAAATTAGTAAAGAAATAATCAGACTGCAATCAATCATTGATATGTCTAGTACTACCATTATTCCTTGTGATACTGATGTTCAATATGATTATATATGCGAATCCCCAGATAGTTTAAAGATTAATTTAACTAGAGATGAAAGTATCATAAGTGACTCAATTTCCTCCATTAGAAACAATCATTTAAATTCTTTAAAATATAGACTACTAAATAACATAACCACAACCACACCTACGACAACCACTACTAGTAGAACGTGGAAAGGTTTCAAATCTCTCTTTAGATGCCTCAAGAAGAAGAAAACCTGAGTACCCGGATATTTTTTACCGTTTAAGACATCCCGAAGATAAAATTCAATGAAAACTAAAGTCTTTAAGGCTAGACAGGAAACTATAAAAAACTACTATTTTTATAAAGCATATACAACAGTATATATTTGGTGTATAAGCATAAGGGCAAATGAATAATTCAATATGGGATGATAACCCATTCCAACAGAATTTTCAAAAATTAAATAATGTCAATGATAAATTGAATTTAATTAAAAATACATTACCAAATTTACATGCAATCTCTAAAGATAAGTCTTATATTGAATTGATTGAATTGATCACTGATGAATCTAGAGACAGTGAATTGACTACTTTCAACTCATTAATTTCCGAAGTTAATAACATAAATGACAAATCAGCCACTGGATTGACTATTTTACACTATATCATAATATTTAATAGATCTTCATATATT
Organism: Kazachstania viticola; assembly: GCA_030571575.1. Lineage (NCBI taxonomy): Eukaryota > Fungi > Ascomycota > Saccharomycetes > Saccharomycetales > Saccharomycetaceae > Kazachstania > Kazachstania viticola. The sequence continues at coordinate 76,190 of JAJLXZ010000007.1, forward strand.
GAGTTATTATACAATCATTTCCAAAGTACTATAGATCTAAATATATTAGATGATATTGTAGGTTATTCTCCTCTTATGTGGGCCTTCTTCTTACAGCATACTAATTGTTGTACTGAATTATTCACTTTCTCAAATAAGATAAATTTTAATCAATCCAATAAGGATGGTTTAACAGCTTGGGATCTTATAGTACCAGGTTCAACAATTTATAATTTCTTGGAACAAAATAATATGTTTCAATATCATCAATCATCAATCCCTATCGGTTCAAATACGGAAAACAACTTATTATCTTTCCAAGATGATAATTCCCCTGCAATCGATAATATTGATATGAAGGTAGCTGGGTTAAAGCTGGATTCAAACATTGATGATAGTGATTTCTTTAAAGATAAAAATAATACCACTACCATGCTAGGTGATAATGAACCATTCAATTTTAAAAATAATAATTTTGAAGATTCAGAATTTGATTTCACAAAATTAATTAAATATCAATATTTAGAATTTGCTGAGTATGATATTTCTGATATATTAAATACTCTAATTTCATTACCTTCAAAATTCCCTCATTATACCACATACCCAGCAGCTTTACTGTTCCAGTGTATTCGTTATGCTGATCATAAAAAGAAGGATCCTCAATTAGTGCATCAACTAACTAAATTAGCTTTAACTAGAATCGTTTCCTCGATTTCAACTACTAATAATTTTGATCTTAGTGCTGAAAGAGACGATTCTAATACGGATGATAACAATAATGAGCAAGAACATGAAGCTCATACAAAGAGATCGGTTTCATCAAGTGGAGATATTGTTACTCAATCGTACTGGATTGGCTCCATTACTTTCCTCTTCTATTATCTCACTAAAGATGAATCATTTTTTAAGAGATTCCCATATATTTTAACAGACATCATAGATGCCCTACATTCAATTATTATAGAATTATCAAATTCCATTCATTCGAGATTATCACCATTAATAGAGTCCTCAATTTTGAATTATACTTCAATTAAAGACGTTAAACAGACCCTATATAAGAAAGATTGGAATTTCTTTAAGAAGAGAAAACAATTAAAAGAATTGAAAAAATTACAAAATCGTAAAACATCTAAGGAAAATAACGATAATATTAAACCTTCAATTTCACAAAAGGGTTCTTCCGATATTGAACAATCGGAAGATAATATATCTGACGATAATAACATCAACAATAATCAATCTTCTACTTTTATAGACTCAGAAATTTTGCAACATCTATATCCACCATCCTTAGAAGAACAAATGAAACCTTCCCCTTTGAAAATAGTTCAAATCTTTGGTGCTTTATCTTACGTTTTAAATTTGCATCAGATTCATCCCCTATTTCAACAGCAATGCTTATCGATCTCAATAAATTGGTTCTCTATAACTTTGTTTAATAAATTATTAAAGGATAAGAGAAAGAAATATCTTTCACGAGCAAGAGCTATACAGATAAGATTGAACTTATCTGCATTGGATGCTTGGATTAAAAATAATGATTTATTAGTTCAAATACCTAAATTAATTGATAACTTCATGTGGGAAAGGTACCCAATGACTTTAGTTCAAGATTTATCAGAAATTGATTTAACAAATAAGATACTCAAAAATGTTGCTACATATAGACCAGTAAATAAAGATGTATCCATAATAACGGATTCCTCTAACTCATTGTTCTACTATCAACCTTTCCATAAGATTGCTCAATTTCATCTAGAACCTGTATTTCAATTACTACAATGGTTACAAATAGCTTCGTCTCTACAAGATGAAGAATCCTTAGAAAACACAAGAGAATTGTTACCAAACTTATCTACCCATCAATTATTAAAATCGGTTGAAAAATATAATTATGAAATAACAGAACATAAATTCAACTCAAAACTGAAAAAACTTTTGGCTAATGAAATCAAGACCCTTCAACTAAAACAAGTTTACCTTGTAGAGAAACAGATCCCGTTATTAGCATTACCAACAATTCCTGAACTAACAGATCTTTATTCTGGTCAATATGAATTATTACCTTTCTTACCAGATCCTATTCAAGATATAATATTTGAAATTCATGATGCAAATTATAAATTAAGATCCTTTGATAATGACAATACCTACATAAATGACAATACAGACAATGATGAACAGACAGAAAATGAAGATGGAGGTAATAATGACAATGAGAATGATGAAGGAACTGACAATGAAGGGGCTGCTTCCAACGGAGATATTTTTGAAGGACTGCATGCCCCATCTGCTGCTGTTTCCCAACCAACTTGGACAGCCAATAACGACTTTGAAGCCAATCCTTGGTAGATATAAAAATATACACATATGAATATTATGATATAAAAATATTTAAACTTTTGTAGTAGTACTTTTTATGCGCAGAGGGTTGTAAATACGTATTACATTTTCAATCACATATATTAATAATATACTATTTAGTATCTTATTTTATTTCAATATCTGCCGTCATTTTCACTTGCAAAGATTATTTCATCCTCGACTTATTCTGCCCTAGGTGTGAACTGAGATCTATCTCTAAGAGAATTATTTGAAAATTTATGTGTCATAATTCTTGGAGATGTTGGTGTGGTTGGACCCATGGATACCACTTTTCCTTCATTAGCATAATCTATATTAGTAAACATTTTCTCGGCTGGATTCATGCCGGTTGATTGAGCTTCAGTTGCTGCAGGTGTTACGGATGAATCTTCAGGAATATCGATAATAACTTTCTTTCTTCTATTTGAAATCATTTTTAGTTCTGAAACCTCATTTGTAGTAGTTACTTCGGTAACTTGTCCAAGCTCTTGTTCATTTTCTACCGTCTCTTCACTGATATTAGTTTCAGCAGCAGTGTTTTCTTTCACGTTATTCTTGTCCGAATTATTTATATTATCCTTGACTGTGTCTTTATACCACCTATTAAATTTTTTAATGGAATTCTTGAATAATTTTTTAGTCTTTACACCATCTTCATCATCGTCTTGAGCAGAGATACCTTGAAATTCCACAGAAGTCCTTGTTTCCTTGGAATCGTGTGAACTAATACTTTTATTTTTTAAACTGCGTCTAAAGGAGGAAACTTTTTGAATAGAACGGTTAGAGTCAACATTATTTTCTTCACCAGGAACCGTTGCATTCTCTTCATCTTTTGTAATTTGTCCATTGACTCTTCTATTCTCATTATTAGTATGGCCAGAAGTATCCTTAATATCTTTATTAATTAGTTCGGGATCTTTTAACCATATACCTCCTCTATACAGGTCAGTTTCAGTTGAATAAAAAACAAAATCATCCATGAATGGCACCACCAATGATTCTTTAATTGCTTCAGCAAATTTACTCTTAATTGCCTTGGTGATGACACCATAAGACAATTTGCTCGAACTCACTACAGGTTCAATATCAACGTCTAATTTTGGTTCAGTTTCAAATCCCCACCACAATCTATTTGATGGAGGGGGTTTAATCAATAGCAAAACTGGACCTGATAATTCGTTTACCTTTACAGATAATTGAAGAGAAACTTCCCTAGGCTTGAAATGAGAACTTAGATTGATATTTACCTTTGTAGAGATAATCATAGATAAGCCACCTCTATAGATGAGATTCAACGAAATCTTAGTGAGACCCTCTGGAGATAGTTCTATTAATTTTGGATTCGTTATCATTGGAGCAGCTGTACCAACATCAATTTTCTCAATAACGAAATCATCAAGAAATCCAGGTTTATTGATTTTGGTTAATTTCTTTCTAACTTTATCTAAAATTGCTTTATTCAAAGTATCCGTTTGTTGTAGGGATAAGAACAATCTACCAATTAAAGCATTCAACCATTTTGTAGTTAATTGATTTTCAGTTGAGTTTATTGTTTGGATTAGTGATAACATATCTGTAGTGTTTAAGTGAGCGCTAACAGCAGATATAGCGGGATCTAAAACCGATGATTTATTAAAGGATGCCTCTGTATCCTTACAAGCGTTAATAAGTTGAAAGTACCAATCCTCTTTATCAGTATTATTATCGAAATAGAAGAAGAATTGGTTGGAAGAAGTACTACCTGGGGTTTCATTATCTTGAGATATTTTTATAGGTTCAGAGGCACTTTCAAAAGAAAGCTTACCATCCCTTAAATGAACAGTCTTTGGTCTAAATATTGAAATACAAGTTTTCTTGGTAAATAATGAACCATCAACCATTTCATTATCTACATTTCTAGGCCATAATGTTACAAAGCTATGCTTTAATGGAATTGCATGTAATAATTGTGATTCATAAGAGTCATCCCTGTAGAGAAACAAATTGCTGTATTTCAATACAGCAAAGAATCTATGCTTCTTCTTTAATTGTGATCTTTGTAAAATGTCTTCCTCATTCATATTAGAAAGAGTAGAGTCTACTGTTTCATCTGCTTCTTGATCGATATTTGTATTAGCGGCAGCATTCATTTCAGCTAGTTCTGCTGAATGGTAGTAATACTTGTTTGTGAATGTTAACCATCCTTTCTTTGTAGCTTCTACACCTTTTAACTCCTCAAATGCACCAGCTTTGAATTGTGGATCAATTCCTGGGTATAGAAGATTGGGATCATGTTTTGATGTTTCTTTACTTCCAGCTTCCTCTTCCTGAGCTTGTTGTAGGCTATTGAGATATAAGAATGATACGATTAATAAGGGTATAAAAGTAATACCACCAAATAGATATATAAGAACAAAAGTCTTTATACTAGTCATCGTACTATTAAAAGCCTTTATAGATGAAGCAAAGTCTTGTGTCCTCCTAATGTCTTATCTAGGCTGTAATTGATTTATTCTTTACAAAATGACAGTTGCCGTTCAAGTTCAAAAATATTTCACTTTATCACAAAATAATGAATTATAAATATATACAAATACATCAAGAACAAGCAAGCTAAGAATCCCATTAATATCAGAGTCATTAAATCAGTTTTTTTTATTGTATGTAGTCATTGCAATAAAGCTAGTACAGTGTGAATATAAAAAATCATCATAATAAATGGGTAGTATATATACGTCAAAGTATAGTTACAAGAGTAAGGCAATGGCTTTTATTTATTTATTAGCATTATCTACTGATAAATGCCACTTGAACTAACAAATAAAGAAAACAATATATCACATAACTCAATGTGGTAATCAGCTATCTTAAGACCAATCATCAATTCTCAAAAGCTGAGCAATATGCTAAATCTACCATTCCTTTAAAAATTTGTACACAAAAGAATGATATTAACGACAAAGCTACTCAACCAATGATACTAATATGTCCGCCCGGTCGATAATAATAATCATCATGATAAATGAATCAGTGTTATATTTGTTCTCATTACTTGGACGGATCTTAAAGAAACAATATATTCATTAATGCAAAACAGAGTCTCTTGTTTCAAATAAAAACCTCATACAAGGCTGAAACTTAACGATTAAAGAGGTTGTCGACATATAGAAGCTACTATTCAGTCGGAACAATTGGTATATGATATAATAAGTATAATCATCGGCACTTTATAATCACAAAAGAAAAAACTTGCATTAAAAGACTAAATCATTTCTTTAATATAACCTACTGGTTATAGTGTTTCGGGACACAGTTGCTAGTTCACCTTAAACCTGGGCTGTAGAACCAAAAGAAAAAGAATTCTTAACGAAATGTCTTTTACTTTTAAAAAAGCTTTTCTTCGCAGCTTTTTATATCGAAAATTTTCCAGTAACAAAAAAAAATTTCAGTGGAAAATGATAACATTTTTTGTTAGGGTTTGATCCAATAGGTGCATTATCAGTTAGTTCTTGATTCTTTCTAGAGCAGCTAGTATATGTGCTCTGGCTTCTTCATCGTAATCAATAATGTCCGCTTGGTAGCTATCTCCTGAGAGCCTGTATAATATTCTAGAGACTGTCTTGTTTATTTCAGTGTATTGCTCTTTTGTGATTGAAGTCGATGCTGTAAGATCCTGATTCTTGTAGTATCCATTTAAGACCCGTCTCACATGTGATTGTATCTTTGATTTAGACTCTCGTATACGTACTAGCCTTGGATCTTCACCTTCATCAATCTGTAAATTCTGCAATGATAAAGCTAATTGTGTGGTACTATGAGTTGTAACGGAACCTCTACTAGTCAGTTGTTCTATGGACTCATGATTCCTATCTTGTACAAAAGTTCTACATTCAATGCATTGTTGCCAGGTGTTTCCTTGACCTATTTCAGAAGCAGTCAGATGAAGACAATTCTCATGATATAATGATCCACATTGAGGACAGCACTTATCCAAAGCTCTTTCGTCTCCACATATTCTACATTCCTCTATTTCATGTTCCTGCACTTCTTGCACTCCATCTTCATCGTTTATCTCTTCATCTCTAGAGACCATTCCTTCATATTCCAATACTTTCCTAACCAGGAAACCTCCATTCAAATCAACAGTAATCTTCTTCTCAAATTGTGTCCCAAAATCATATGTAATTATCAATGATAACGACTCTATCCTACAGTTTGGACAGTTAGAATCACTGGCAACAGCATGCCATTTCCTTATACAACCGGTATGAAATATATGGCCACAAGGTGTTAATTCTCCCATCGATTCCATATTTCCTATGATATCCATACAGATAGGACATTCATGTAGCCTAGCCATCTTTGATGTTAGATATCCACACTATTATACTCCACTATCTTGATGAATTTAGTACCTTTTATTCTTTGTATCTTTCAACTACTGTTCTTTTGAAGTGGCGGCTAATTGAAAAGTAGAAATCAATTTCCAAACTTTTCTTATTAAATAGTTGAAACATTAACATTGAAAATAATGACAAAAACTAGACAGATAACAATACAAAGTAGCAATGTCCCGTCATCAACTGGACTTGGTAATGTGTCTGAACCAACCAGGCATTAATATGGGCCTTTTGTGTGACAAGTGTGATGGGAAATGCCCAATTTGTGATTCACTAGTTCATCCTAAAAGCAAAGTTAGAATCTGTGAACAATGTTCATTTGGGAAGAACAAACAGTTGTGTATAATATGTGGGAATATAGGTGTTACACAAGCTTACTATTGCTGGGAGTGTTGTAAGTTGGAAAAGAATAAAGATGGATGCCCAAGGATTATTAATATTGGCAGTAATAGAATTGAACGACACTTCGAACAAAAGAGTAATGCAATAAAGGAGAAATAAACTATGCTTCATCTATGAAAAATACGTGCTTTACTTTATTAAAGAAAATCTCCAGTCATATCTCTCTATATATCTATATATTCTATCATTTAATAACTGTTTCTTCTTCAGTATCACATCTATGCAAAATTTTATTATCGAATTCAAATGGTTCTTTAACCACTTCATCTCTAGTTAAACTAAAAGAAAAAGAAGATCTTAATGGACTTATAACGTCAGAAAACACTGTTGTACTATTTTCTGGGTTTCTTCTATTGATATATTTCACAATAGCTAGATCTGTCTTGTTCTTTTTATATTCAAATATTAACCATTCAATTTTAACAGCCTGCTGTTTTATTATCATGATTAATTCATTACGTGTACGTAAACTAATGGGAACACTCTGTCTATACAGTATCAGTTTCCTTGCAACCCTTTTTATACTCTTATTTATATGTGCCAATTTCTTCTTTACAGTATTATATTTATTAACCACACTTATCTTTCTAGTGGAGATAATTGTGTTATTCAGACAATGACATTCAATAAAACATTGTGTTAAACAACTTACAAGATTGAATGCGTCTATCCAATTATCTCTTTCGTATACACTTTCACATTTAAGAATGATCTTCCCGTAATCACCTAGGACAATGAAAGCATTCTCACCCTCATCTTCATTAGCTTCAGCAAACAAATTGTTACAGTTTAATATTTCACAGTTAGGTTTCATATTAATAATATAGTAGCTTTCACCGTTAGTATCATCCTGAATTAACTCAGGTACGGGTTCCATCTTTCTTGATTTCTCAAAGATGAAACATCCACAGTTGGTCAATATTATCTTTTTCGACTTCCAATTATTCTTAGTAAATTCTTTAACTTGACCAATTTGAATGATCTTGATATGATAATAGGCCGGTTTACCAATTTTATCTAGTATTTCAAACTCTGGCAACTCTTTTCTATTTAACAAATCTGGAGTAATACGTAGATATGCTCCTTTGAAATCTCTCAAACTATCAAAAAACTTTTCATACTTGTTATTTATAATATCATTCTTACTGATTTTGTTATCATATTTGGGAAGTCTTGGTAATTTATCAACTTGATAACTCACGCCAATAGATGATAATGAATTATTCATTATGTGAGTGTAAATATCTACATCGTCCTGCAGTACAGTGTTACTACCGCTACTTAACTTATTACCCATGGAAGAAACTGAACCATTTATATTAGAATGTGAGAAATAGGAAGAAATAGAGTTGGAGGTCGGACGATTTCCCAATGGTTTAGGCTCAATAAAATCAGATATTGATATATTCGTTGCAGTACTGCCTTCGTTACTATCATTATTATCTCTAGTATAACTATGATCTTCCATGATTTTCTTTGGGGAATATATAGTCTCTTCATCATCATCAAACTCCAATGGTGAATTTGCATTATCACCTAAGGATGAAAAATCAAATTTAGGAGATTCCTTACAGGTAATGTTATCATAAAAATATGCCAATATCTCTACAGGAATGAGATTACCATGAGACATTTTATCCTCATGCACTAAATCTATGAAAATTTGTTTTGTCATCTTGTTCTTGTTATTTGAATTAAAATAATCAGTGTGAAGAATCAGTAGTGAGAAAGTAATGAAATATACTTGTTCAGCATTGACCCAAGGACAAAGTTCCTCAAATTTTGAGGATTGCTGTTCATAATATACTTTGGAAAATTCATTTAATAATCTATCAATCTGTTGGGATTCCTTTGGTAATTCTAAGAATATTAGCAGTGTTCTCAATGAGATGTCTAATGGCTCATTTGAGAAATCGAAATTTATCTTTAAAAAATGGTTAAAACAGTTCTTTTTGTAGGAATCATCTTTGTTACATAATATTGTTCCGATATATTTACCGTAGGAAGACAATTTCGTTAGATAATCATCAAATGGTTGATCCTTGGATGGTGATGGTGGTGGTTGCATATCATCTAATGAGAAATTGTGCTTGTTGATAAGTATACTGGATTGTAAAGGTTTAGTAGAGGTTGATGATTGACTTGTAGTACGTTTACTCATAAAATTACTGAGAGCGTTTACAATAGAACTGCTTCTTCTTGTCAAAGAACCAGTTGAAGGATTAGAATTTGAGCTCCCACTCCCAGATAACTGTTTATAGGGAGGTTTTAAGTTTTCACGAGATGAACCATTATACGAATTAATAGAGCCATTAGAAGAGCTTTTGTTACTGTTATAGAAATTATTGGAAGTAGATCTCGGCATATTCTTCAAGCTATTACTTCTCAATCTGGAGTTCAATAAAGGTTCCGTCTTACTACTATTTTTATAGACTATATTAGTGGGGTTTGAAGTTTTATCATAAGATTCTTCTTCATCGCTTGTAATGAACATATCAGCAGAATCCACTGTCTTACTTCTATTTCTATATTTAGGAATTCTTGAGTTTGGAGAATGAGATGTCTTCTCTTTTAACGATATATTTGAATATCTCTTCGTAAAAGTAGTATCTACTTTCGAGGGTTGACTAGTGCTCCTTTTTATTATCAAATCATCATCTCTTTGTGAATGAGCAGAAATTCTCTTATGCAGTTTTTCATCATTTCGAACTGAAGGTAATGTGCTTATGGGAGCTCTTTTAACGTTGATGCTATTAAAAAGAGTCTTGGTAGATGATCCCAACGAAGAGTTTGTGGATCTTCTTGAGACCATTGGTACATTTTCATTGGTACTATCTTTATTGGGGAACGCCTCTAAACTTACTCTAGCTGGACTTAAACTTAGGGCACTTGTTCTCACTTTGAAAGCTTGCATACTCTTAGAGTTATTGCTATTATAAGAAATAGGAGGTGGTAATTCAAAATCTTCAATATTATCACTCTCTTTATCATATGAGCCATGGTTCTTAATAGTCTTATTATCACTATTATTGTGACTTTGTTTAGTCAACTTAAAATTTATATCCATGAGACTCATCTTATTTCTTATTCTTCTTATCCTACTGCCTTTATGAAATTGCTGAGAAGCTTCTGTACCGGATTTTCCCATCTGATCATTACTACTAATAAATTGCTCTCTAATATGCTCAATATCACCAGATGAGTTGGAGTTAATCCTTGATTCATATTCATCTTCTCTTTGTAAATTCAATTTACTGGGCATTTTCAATGGGGAACCGGATCGAGAGACCTTATACTCTTCAGAGTCTTCAGATTTCTCAATCTCCCCAACATCCACCTCACTATCCTCATTGCTAGAAGCTAACCGTGAGGAAGAACCATGGAATAGTTTCAATTTGATCAAGGAAGTGATCGATTTACTCATTTCTTGGAATGTGTTTTAACAGGTTCTTTTCCTACCAGCAAAAGAGCAACACCTCCAAATACGTAAAATTGCAAAAAAATCTAGCAGATTGGTAGTAGATAGAGGCCAACCAATTTATCCTTATCGATCAAACAGAGCAGTAGAAACAGATGAAGTCAATGGTTTCAAAGGCTGCAGCTCATTGATCTTTCTTTATCAGGCTTAGAACTTTTCACAGCGCTTTTTTCGATAACGTGCTGAAAATAGAACATGAATCACTGAGAATAAAGGAAGGGAAGCTAGAACAGAACAGTGATTGAACAGTGATAGTGGACAATTGTAGCTAGTAATTGGACTATATATTGAAGGATGGATAGTAGTGAAACTGTCACACAGAAGCTCGATGAGGGCACTGCGAGAGGAAAGGAACAGAAGCTGTTGGATCCTGTGCAGGAACACTATCTAAAGAGAGAGCTGTTGAAGTTTCAGTTGAATAAAGAGATGGATATGCTAAATGATCCACTAGCATTGAGGAAGTTTGGATACCCGTTTACTGAAAATGATCCTAAGGATTTGCTATCGCTTTCAGATAAGGCCATCAAGAGAAGGTCGGGCCAAAGCATTATGTCGAATGAGAGTAAAGATTATTCTATTGAAGCTACTCCATTCCCAATATTGAGTTTCATGCTAAAGCAGTTTGTTATGAGCTTCCCAATGTTTTCCAAGAACAGTTCTATAAATGTGCAATCATTTTGGCAAAAGAAAGTACAAGTATTCTTTGAACATTTTACAGATATGGGCTTTAGTGACAGTTTTGATAGGGAGCAATCTACTAAGAGGAAGAAAATGGGTAAAAAACTCAATAAAGTAATATTATTGCTGTTAAATTCTGGTATTGGGACTGTCTCGGAACTTAGTTACTATAACACTGATAATTTTAATCTTTTTAATGACAATGCTGCTGAAATAACGAGAAAGAGTTCCAAAGTGGAGGAATTTGCTATGCCTACTCGAACGTCTTTACAGAATTTAATCACTAATGAAACAGTGTTTATTAATGGATGGGATATTAATGTAGTGGCTGTTATAGATGAATCTATACTGACGAAGGATATTATGAATACTGATTATCGTACTTTATCCAATTCTTCCTCTGCATCTTCTACTTCCACATATACTAGTTCAAACCCCTTCTCAATGAAATCTTTACATTCTACTTCGAAATGGATGAAGAATACATTAATGATTCCTAAGAACACTACTTCAATGTTCTCTAAATTATCAATCGGTGGAGCTACAACGTCATCCTTATCAGCTAGGACTAAGAAACATTACCGATATGTTATCAGAATTAAAAATAGAGCAAATCCTAATGAATACATTTATACTGTGAAGGCATATAAAGATTTCAAGAAATTAGATGTAGAATTGAAGAAAGTACTACCTGGCAAGAAATTACCTAGAGTTCCTCATAAGATAAAAAATAATAGTATTATGCCAAATACATCTCTTGATTCTGATAAAAAACAGAATCTATCTCCTAAGCTTAAAACGCAAGATTTAACTAATACAGCAACTATTTCTGCTTCTCTATCAGATGCTAATGAAAAAGACTCGGTAAGCGATGATGAAGATGATGAAGACGATGAAGATGAGGAACTTGAAGATAAAACTACACAAGCTACTTCTGACAACTCTCAAAATAAATTAGTACAGGAAAGGCTGAGAACTTCATTAAGACAATATTTGAGATCACTTGCAAAGGATAACGAAGTCTCAACAAATCATGTCTTTGAAAAATTTCTTACAGCATCACCACTAAGCTTCTCAAACTTTAATTCATTGATACTAGAAGATATAAAATTACGTCAATTGGCTGATATTGAAAATCTTGAAACTCAATTACGTTTTCAAAAGATAGCTCTGGAAAAATCATTAAAATTGCAGGACTCCATGAAAGAATTCAAGACTAGTATGTTGAAGGATGAGTCCTACCTATTAACACTAATGAATGAATTAAAAGAGAATACAAAGATATCTGGGTTATCACCTGTCTTACAGAGTTTTATCGAATGGTGTAAGATATATCTTTCATCAATCATATATCAAATATTCCTTGGAAATGATAATAGTTATGGATTTTATACACAGATAAGAAAGCTGCATAAATTAATGCCATATATGATGATGGAACAGATCATGCGATTTACTAATCCTATAGCCATTATGAAGGGAATGATTGATTTGTTTATGGCCCAACCATTTGGTGGTCAATCTCTTCTACAAACTATGTTTTCTACAATCTTAACAGATGACTTAAAGGGTCAGAAACATGTTATAAAAGATATTGAGACTCTTTTGGTGAAAGAATCTGGGAAAGTGTATGCTAGTAATATAATCAAATGTTTAAGAAGTCAAATATTTGATGACAGTAATGTAATTGATAAGGAAACCATACACAATGAATCCGAAACGATGGGTATGCCTCAAGTGTTAATTATATTAATGAAAAGTGTTGATTTGCGTATGCTACCACAAGAAAGTGTCGATGAAGTAATTGAATCCTATACGGCTTGGAAATCAATGGAGAATACATCGACGCCAATTGAAGAATTAGGCGAAGGGTTATATTTCCATCGTATAAAGGATTTATTTCATTTATATATCAAGGAACATGACAAGAGATTAATGAGACAATTATGGCAAGATCCTGAGTTATCACAATTATTAAAAGGTATAGTGACTGTTATTTATGAACCAATGGTAAAGATATTCAAGATTGCTAGGGTTGATATTGCATTAAAAAACTTCCAGTATTTTATGGATGACTTGATTAAATTACTAGATGATGTCATTAATGGAAAATTAGGTGCATCGACACAATTCAGTATTATTGATGCAATAAATAATTTAGTGACAAAACATCAGGACTCCTTTTTTGAATTTGTGCATGATGTATATGTACATGATACTGAGGGAGTCTTTGAAGGAATAATCACATGGATAACAAAAGTGATAAATTTTCTACAAACAAGTAAATATGGTACCGATGTGAACCGTATCGATTTCAATGCTTTAATCGAACAGAACAAAGGGAAAATAGATAAAGAACTATTAAAGAGACAGATAGACGATGTAATCTCTAAGAAAATAAGAGCCAGAAAGTTATACAAGGAACTACTAGATAGAAAATTAAAGAATGATACAGTCCAAGGGAAGCACGCGAAGAAAGTTGTTGAAGACAAATGGAAAAGCATCAACACCGTAGGGATATCGCAAGAAGGTATATCCCTGGGACTAGGTGATGGAGAACTAGTAGATCTAGATATAGATGCAGCAGATTACGAATTTATTCAAGAAGATAATGAAGTGGAATTACAGAGAGAGTACAGAGATATCCTGAACGAGGAAACTGATGAGAGTGAAATAAACAAATTTGGAGAGTATGTACTCCATAGTGCACTTCAACAAGCCCTGTTATCCGTAGATTGAGACTCTATTGACCCATCAATGCTAGTTAGTTGTCACCATTATGGTAAACCGGGTAAAAACTAAAACTCGCTGTTATTTTTCTTGAGGCGTAAAATGAGCCATAAATAAATCTTCCAAACGTCAAAGGAAGGTTTATAGGAAGCACTGAAGTAGTAGTTTCTGGTGTCAATTGGGAGGTGTATAGACTTCAATATATATAGATTTAATAGAGTATTGATTATGTCAATGATTAGACGTGCTGTTTCTGTGACCGGTGCTATAGCGGTACTTTCTGCTGTCGGTTATGCCATTTATTTTGATCACCAAAGAAGAAATAATCCAGAGTTTAGAAGAGATTTGAAGAATAAGGCTAAGAAACAGAAGGAACAAGAGAAGTTATTTAAGGAAGAAGCTAAACAAGTGAAATTGCAGAAAATTAAAGATTTCTTGAAGAATGAACTTCTCAATGATCCAATTTCCACTGATCCAACACAAATGGAGGCGATCTTTACCACCAATGTAGAATTAGGTGAAAGATTAAGTATGTCTCCAGGTAAAGAATTGGAATCTGCTGCTAAATTTTATAAGGCATTGGCTGTATACCCTAAACCTACTGATCTACTAGGAATATATCAAAGAACTATTCCAGAAAATATTTATGAAAATATCGTACTGATGATTGCAGTATTACCACCAACTAACATCACAGATTTTATTAATGGTGGTATTAATGATTTGGATGGAATTGATGAAGTTGCAGAATTTGAAGAACATGGTGGAGCCATTATTGAAGAAATCGAAACTGATGAGGTTGTTAATGAGAAGAAGAACTCTAAGGAGACTAGTCCTATTGCATAATTTGCTTATGAAAGAACTCTTTTTTTTTTCATTCATGTAAATATGATTTATATAATTTCTACTGAATTATCCCATTTTTATTTAGGTATATATTGCAAGAATCCTTTAGTTAAATAAATACCATAAGCTAATAAACCAATTGTATGGCCTAAATTGAAGAGAAGACTTAAACCATGAGATCTTCCAAACTCTTTTCTCAATGGAGTGTCTATTTTCTCCAATTCAGCACCAGTATACTTAGTAGCAACGGCTTTCCTCTCTTCTTTAATTCTTCTAGTCCATGGCAATAACCAACATAGGTTGATTAAACCACAGATTGAAGCAACAGATAACGTTGTGATGGAGGAAGCCACCAATGGGAAAGGAGTTGTAGCGGCAAGAATCATTGGACTGACACTTTGCATCTTGAAGAACAATGGGAACATATTATTTTGCAGTTTAGAGAACTGTTCCCTTGTTAATACTTTGAATGCAATAGGCGATGCTACATAAGAGTAGAAAGCAGTACCACCAAAGGCAAATGAGTAGAGTAGAACGTGTGAAACAGGTTTAAGTAGCATATCTTGTGTAGTTTCAATGGTTTGTTCATGAACAATAAATATAGTGTTTAAAGGGATAATAATAATCAAATAACGAAAAAAAAAAATATAATAAGTCGCCTTTTTATATGAAACTATAAAATATAATTATTATCAATTACACTTATATTACAACTAGATTGAATATCGATTAAGTATACTCAGGATCAAAGGGCAAAGTTAGTATGGTAGTTAAGGCAATCCCAAGGATATCGATTGCTCGGAATGGTGTCGATACGTTTATTCATCCATGTAAGAAAGTTGTGTTACAGTATTGTAATTGGGGAGGTTCGAGTGATGGTATGAGGAAGTTTCTGACTTCGAAGAGATTGGATAAATTAGCTCGAGAACATCCATTTATTGAGTTTCAAGTTGTTAGGAAATCAGGTCATCCTTTGATCAGGGCTCAATATACAAATAATCGTGAGAAAGTTGTCTGTGTTAGAAACTTGAATATTGACTTGGTAGAGAATAAGCTCAAGTTATTGAAGGATTCAAGTGGTGATATACTACGTAGATGGACTAAGAATGATAATATACGGACTTTGAATAGTAGTGTTAGAGGTATATGGTCGCCATTGCATGCATCCAAGTTTACTGAGATATAGAGGAATTTTTAAATACTTGTAAATATATTATAAAAATAGATACTTTAATGTCTCTTTATGTGATAACAACTAATTAAAAGAAGCTTTGAATGCATTAAAAAAGTTATTCCGATGATGATTTCAATATACTTTACGAAAAAACACTATCAAATAGTAGGAAGAATCCACAACAACTAACAAGAAATACAAAGGATGGATAACTTACCATACGTTGAGAATACTGCTGGTGTTGCTGAAGTTAAAGAAGAAATAGATCTCTTGATATCCCAAGAGTACTTGAAATTAACCAAGAATAACGGGTATAAGAATGGATACCATCCAGCAGTGGAGAAATTATTACAAAGGAATAAGATACCGTCATTGCAACGATTTGATCCACTTTTATATGATGAATATAGAGAACATTATAAAGATAAGGATGGGAAACGATCTAATGATGATATGGATATTATAGAATCATTACAGAGGAAATATTCTCGAATTGATATAAGTAAGTACAGTACAAAGACAGAAGATACTAAATTATTACAAATTTCAGACGCATATCTTAATCATCAACTACTAATATTAAAGAATAACTTATCTAGGACCATAGTGAATCAATGGGCAATCAATAACGATTATATGAAGAATGGTAACGATGTATTGAATCAAATTGAGAAAACGCAACAGAAACAGATTGATGATTTGGATAAGTATCGAGATTCAATGAAATTGAAAGCTCAACTTGAATATGATAAGTTGGAGAATACATATAAAGAAGCATTGGTTAATAGAGTAGTTCAATCGATTGATAAAAACTGAAAGGTTGTTTAAGATTATACTAGATATATATGTAAATAATTTTTAATAATAAAAAGGTAATTTATCCAGATTATTTGTCTCTAACTTCAGCATCGTATCTTTGCTTGAACCAAGCAATGGTATCTTCCTTAGAGGTCTTGTGAGAGTTACCAATGACGGCCTTACATCTCTTTCTTCTAGCGACTCTAGCACCTGGTCTACCCATAACGACGTAGAAATCCATACCGAAAATACCGATAGATGGATCGTACTTGATACCTAAATCAATATGTTCATCAATACCGAAACCGAAGTTACCAGTGATGGAGAAGTTCTTGTTTCTTAATTGATATTCCTTGACCTTTAAACCTCTTTCTAAGATTTCTTCAGCCTTTGGACCTCTAACGGTAACGTGAACGGCAATCTTTTCGTTTCTTCTAATACCGAAAGTTCTAACGGTGTATCTAGCCTTAGATTGAACTGGAGTTTGACCAGATAATTGTTCTAAAACCTTGGAGGCTCTGGTTAATCTGTCACCAGATTCACCAACAGAAATGTTTAAGACCAACTTTTCGATCTTTAATTCACGCATAACATTTTGGGCTTTAGCAGACATCTTTGGCTTGTTGTATTTGTTGTGAGGTGGTGATTTTGAAATACAATTAATAAGAATATTATATAGCAATACCAAGAACTAACTAAAATTTTGATAATACTTGAACTGTATAATCATGAAAGATGTCTTGCATTGAGTAACTCTTTAGCCAATTCCGCATCTCACTCAATTCTTTCGCTTACTACTGCGAGAGTCACGTGCCTTGGAAAAAAGCGATTGCGGTGAAATTTTGGGCTGGAAAATGCCAAAAAGGTTGCGTCGCTTTTTTTTTAATTTTTCAAAAAAAATTAAAAAATTCAAAAATTACGAAAATTTTAAAATTTTAAAAATTTTAAAATATGTTTGGGTTTTTATTTGGTAAAAACAGTCAAATACGTTTTTGCATCATTGTTAACGTATGGCGTCTATAATGATAATCGGTTTTTTTGGGCGGCAAAAGGGTGGCAAACGAATCTTTGTGCAAATTTCATTTAAAAGAGAGTAAGTTGGATTAGAGGATAGATATAGGGAACATCCCGAAATCAGGTAAGAAGAAACCAAAATAATAAAAGTCTGAGTGCTAGTGATAATTTCTGGTTATTAGTTTATCTTAGGAACATATACCATAGTACTTTACAAATCAAAAATATGCAGGCAATTGCTGACAGTTTCGCACCTTCAAATGCTCTCATTAGAGAGTTACAGTATGATCAAGAGGAAAGTTTAGAACAAGATTTTATTACAGGTACTTCACAATTTCAAAGGCTCGCTCCTTCAATTTCAATGCCTCCAATATCTTCTCCACAACAGTTTTTAAGGGCACATACTGATGATTCAAAGAATCCAGATTGTAAAATTAAAATTGCTCACGGTACAACTACTTTAGCTTTTAGATTCAAAGGTGGTATTATCGTTGCCGTAGATTCTCGTGCTACTGCTGGTAATTGGGTTGCTTCTCAAACTGTGAAGAAAGTTATAGAAATTAATCCTTTCCTATTGGGTACTATGGCAGGTGGTGCAGCTGATTGTCAATATTGGGAAACTTGGTTAGGTGCTCAATGTAGATTACATGAATTAAAAGAAAAAGAGCGTATATCAGTAGCAGCTGCTTCAAAAATTTTAAGTAATCTAGTATATCAATATAAAGGTGCCGGTCTTTCAATGGGTACTATGATATGTGGTTATACAAAAAAAGAAGGTCCAACAGTCTATTACGTAGATTCTGATGGTACAAGATTAAAAGGTGATCTTTTCTGTGTAGGTTCGGGTCAGACTTTCGCTTATGGTGTATTAGATTCAAATTATAAATGGGATTTATCAGTAGAAGAAGCTTTATACTTAGGTAAGAGATCAATCCTTGCTGCGGCTCATAGAGATGCCTACTCTGGTGGTTCTATTAATTTATATCATGTTACTGAAAATGGTTGGGTATATCATGGTAATCATGATGTTGGTTCTACTTTCTGGGAAGTTAAAGAAAAAGAAGGTTCATTCAATAACGTCGTGGGTTAATAAAAAAGTAAACCTTCTCGGTCATCTATATAATTCTGAACTTTTACAATTTTTTAAATATTATTTAATACACGCAATTTAAAATGACATAAATAAGAATATGGTTTTGGTTCTCTGCGTAAATCCTACATATTTGTATAAACTGAAAGGATTCTATATTTACAATAATGATAACATTTTTTTTTAAAAAAAAAAAAAAAAAAAAAAAA
>JAJLXZ010000007.1:101880-172810 GCA_030571575.1 Kazachstania viticola
ATATTCATTTTTTCTCTTTTGGGGGCAAAAAAATCCCCCCCCCCCCCCCCCCGAGGTGTGCTCGAATGTGACCCGACCCACCCGCATATTTTTAACAACCACTGAAAAAAAAAAAAATGTAATTAAGATATGTAGATACAATTCAATTGAATTAAATTACTCTACAGAACTGCACACTACAAAGCAAAGCAAGAATTATGACTGAAGATATCGATATCTCTATTCCTGACTATAGAATTAGTGATTATGCTTTTATACTAAAGTCTATCAAGATTGACAATGACTTGAATTATTCTCATGATGATCTCTTGAATTTCAAATCTTTTATACTAGATAATATTATGAAATTTAATATGGCTCCTTATTATCACTATCTCACAAAATCTTATTCAAACAATGATTCCTCTTATGTTTCCATCCCTTTCGATCAATCCATCTATTCAAATTTACTAGATTCAAATACTCAAACTATTACTACTCTCAATGAAACTATAAATACTTTGAAAAATAATAATGAGGGGAATTTAGAACTATATAACGCCTACATTAAATTAGGTCATTTCTATTGTCAAATTGCTGATTTTAATAACGCTAAGGATACTCTACTAAATAATGCTCTACCCGTAGCTATATCTATCGGGGCAAAGATTGATATCTATTTCATGATTATTAAATTATCTTTCTTCTATAATGACTTCAATTTCATTAAAGAAAATTTAGATACCGTTGAAAATTTAATTGAAAAAGGTGGAGATTGGGAAAGAAGAAATAGATTCAAATCTTATAAAGGTATCTATTCTCTCGCCATTAGAGATTTCCATTCAGCTGCTGCTTTATTAGTAGATTCATTAGCTACTTTCACTTCTACTGAATTAACCTCTTATGAAAATATCGCTATTTACGCCTCAGTAGCCGCTTTATTCTCACTAGAGAGAACTGATTTAAAATTAAAAATTATTGACTCCCCACAAATATTATCTCTAATTAATTCAAATCTACCATTGCAATCAATCTCATCGTTAACAATCGCTCTATACACTTCCGATTATCAATCTTTCTTCCCCTTGCTTCTACAAACTTATAACAACGTTCTCATCCCTTCAAGATTCCTTTCAAATCATGCAAATTTCTTACTAAGAGAAATTAGAAGAAAATGTTACGCTCAACTATTAGAATCTTACAAGACTATCTCTCTAGCTTCAATGGCTAATTCCTTCGGCGTATCTGTCGAATTCCTAGATAACGATCTCGCTAATTTTATACCAAATAAAAAATTAAACTGTATCATCGACACAGTAAATCAAATCGTCCTAACTAATAGACCAGATAATAAAAATTATCAGTTCAATCAATTGATTAAAAATAGTGATACTCTATTATCAAAATTACAAAAATATGAAACTGTAGTAAAATTAACTGCCTCCGATAATATTGTGTAGTGTAACCTACTTATATACTCATTTATATATATATATATATATATATAATCATTGATATTTATCAAGACATGCTCTATACAAATTATAATGCAGTAGCTTCTAGTTAGTATATTCTAAGTCCACTATATGGTTGAACCCAGCAAACTGCCATAAGTCTATATAAATTTAGAACTAGCAATTCATATAGAATGCCACCACTTGCAACACTTTTTTACTCAAGATATTGATTTGGCCATCTCCCCGAAAAAGAAACTCTAATAATAGTTTGAGCCTCTACTTCTGACCACTAGAGAGAATAACTGTTTTCTCTTTATGCTATTCTTTGTATCGGGCTACAGCTATTCAGAATGAAATCTGCCTTTGGAAATTTTTCAAGATTAGCCGCCGAGCTGTTTTTCTCTCTTTAAAGGATATCACTTCTTTTCCATTATTAACCCTCTTCAAAGGTATTTCAGTTGATGTCTTAGATTTATTTGAGTGTCAGACATGTGTAGATGATTAAATCAGATAATGTATATATATTTCTCTGTTTATATAAGAATTGCTATTAGGGTTATACTAAAGTTGAAATTATTTAATTCAGTTTTGTTGAAACAATATTATATGGTGATACTTACACGTATTTTGTTTATCAAATAGCTTATACGATAGAATAGTTTAAGACGTCATAGATATTTACAAGTAGAAGCGCAAGGAAAAATTATATAAAGCAAAATAAATTTGTGTATAAATGATTATGTATTTTACAATCTTGTATCTTCTGGTCTTTGAGGAACAAGCAGACAATTATGAAGAAGAAATATAATTAAATCAACCAATGTTAGAATCTATCCATAGTGGAAAATCTATTGTTCATGAAGCTTCTAAATCTGCATATGATCCCTGGGCAATATGAGAATATGTATGTTGAAAAAGTATTACTGTGTTAAATATTGAAACATAAATGCGAAGAAATGGTGAGATGTTTGATATTATTGCTAATTTATTTCATAGTTAATATGCAACCAGAGAGAGAAG
Source organism: Kazachstania viticola (assembly GCA_030571575.1). Lineage (NCBI taxonomy): Eukaryota > Fungi > Ascomycota > Saccharomycetes > Saccharomycetales > Saccharomycetaceae > Kazachstania > Kazachstania viticola. The sequence goes on from JAJLXZ010000007.1 coordinate 104,337, forward strand.
TTTTGTTTGCTTTATTCATTTAACAAACGTGTAATGTGATTGTGGAAAAATCTGAGTTAACGAAACCTGAGACTTCTGGTATTAATACTACTTATTTTCAATTAGTAATTAATTGATCCCTTTTAAGTATATAGATTATGCTATTGAGGAATTGTGTAATACTACTTTCGAGTGATTGTACTTTGAAAATTTTTTATCTCATCAATCAGCGATAACTTTGGCCAGAACGATGAGACATGAGTTAAGATTAATAATAATGTATGCTTTTAATATAGTAATATGTGCAAAAATTCCAAGAATCTGAAAACTTTTAACTTTAGATAAGATTTGAAGCTACATGGTATCCTTGAATGAAAATAGTTAAGCCTTTGTATGTGAAATAATTACTATTATTATTATTTTATACTGGCAGTGGAAGTTTTACTTTTTGTTTATTCAAGGTAAGACAATTTTCCATCCGGTTTTAATCCCTTTTAATGATACTGGTCCTAAATTCAATTTAAAAACTATTTAATATTTAGTGTGTAATGTATCGCATTCAATTAAATATAAAAGATTTCCAATTTTGTGGCTTCCTACAATGAACAATTAGCTATATACCTCTATCTAAATATTTAACACTTTTCTGAATAAAAATTGTTATTATCTAAACGTGAACCTATTGAAAAATCCTCAAATTTAAAATAAAAGATGCATACTTTGCTCCAATGTAAGGAAGACAGTACAAATTTCAAAATTTGAAATTAGTTTGCCGCTTTAGCTTAGTGGTAGAGCGTTGCACTTGTAATGCAAAGGTCGCTAGTTCAATTCTGGCAAGTGGCAATTATTTTTTATAATTATAATTTATAAAAGAAATTGTTTCTAATAAGACTTGTAGAATAGTATTCTCTTATGTTTTTCATTTTCAGTAATATCATAGACATTCAAGCATTTTTACTTAGAGGTAAATCAATTTTACTCCATATATTCAGTATGGACTCCCTTCTGAATGAAAACAATGTTTCCTCTTCACCTAATTCAAATAAGAAGATTTATAAATTAAGAAAGAGAAATTTTCAAGGTAATTTAGTAAATAAATTGAATATATTATGCTATACGTTGATTATACTTCAATACATTAAGTATGAGTCTCAAATTTTTGCTGTTATAATAAGGTTATGTTTTCAATCAATACTATTAGCCCCATTCCCTACATATTCCCAATTACAACGAATAGCTAGAAACATTAATACTGAGTTCAGTGACAATCCTACCACTTCGGCAAATGAAGGTATCACTTCGAATATATCGGGTGCATTTCCCACTAGAGAAAACATCACCACAATAACCGAAGCTGTAGAATATAATGAAATCTTACGAATTAAGAAGAAAATTAGAATATTTTTATTCCATGGAATATTCACTCTTAATCTCTTTAGGATAATAATATGCTCAATTTTCCCACTAGATATGCTAGGAGATTCTACGGATAATCCAGGGATCAAAAATGGGTTGGGCAACCTTCCCTCTCCTTTTATGAATGGTGATGGTTTGATTGGAGGTGAGAGGAAAGGTGGTGCTTTTTTACAAATTATAGGTGAACAATTGCCTACTAGCAACTTTTGGGCTAATGTCGGTTCTGTGTCATTTGATATCCTAATTCTTATCTCTCAATTTTCGTTACTAACTCTAACTTGTGTTAATTTCTCTGATATGGATTATGAAGAGCCTGTTGATAACCAGTTTTTACACAGCGATGGCTACGATGGGACTGTATTTACCTGTGACATTAATTATGCTGAAGCTATTGACACTATATTCTCCATGAATGCATATGATTAGACAAAAAATTTCCAAGGCTTACAATCCAATAAAAAATGCATTAGTGAGGGCTTGATAGATAATCATTTTATTTTTTTCTGTTCCTTTTTATAAATATAATTATATACACCCTAAAAATATATACACATATATGCTAAACTTATTGCATCTTTTCACCAATTGGACAATTACGTAGATATTCGGCTTTATTTTTCAAGATTCTGACTGATTTAAAGAAGATTTCTTCTGGTGTCATTGCACCAGTACTTTCAACATTAAATATGAAATGATCTCTTATTCTACCTAATTTCACACTATCTTTAAATTCATCATGTCTTAGCACTTCTCTAGAGACAGTGTCTCTTCTAGCATCCTTAACAAATGCCTCATCATCGGAATTAATCCCAATAACACCCTTTGGGAAACAAGCCTGGAATCTTTTTGCAGCCTCACCTCTAATTGGCTTAGTTATATTAATTTGTGGTAATAATCTATATGAAGCTGGAGCAACTGAAGAGAACTTGGCATGGTCACTACCTATCCCAAGAATACAATGTGCTCTTAGGGATATTTCTTGACCTGGTCTTAGTTTTGCCAATAAAATATCTGGATCAGCAATGGTAACTTCTGAATCTGCAAATGTCTCTAGTTGTTTACCTTGTGGCTCAAACTTTAAGTCACGAGCATAAACATGTGCGTTTCTATATAAAATTTTTGGATCAGTACAATCTTTTGGTGCATCAGGATTTCTAGTACATTTGACATTTAAGGTCAATACGATGGTGTTCTCATCAGTAAATTTTTCTTCCTCTGGTAAACTTTTATCCATCCATGTAAGCATATCTGGATCAACTTTTAATGGAAGTAAACCAATTCTATGAGCTAGGACTTCATCTTGTATAACTGAGGTGTTGTTTAGGAAGTATACGTACTCAGCAGCAACAGATGGAACTTCTGAAATCATAATACGACGAAAAGCATTTGCAATAGAAGTATCAATATTGATTAGGTCGAAATTAGCTTCCCTTTCAGTAAGACTTGAGATTTTGACATCAAAAGTCTCTTTAAACTTTTCCACATCCCAAGCGTCAGTTTGATCTCCAGAATAACCAGGAAAATCAGTAGATGTAGTATTAGTAACACGGTTATATTCAATACCTACTACGTTGGACATATTTTAGTCAAATTCAAACCAAATGTTGATTTCGATATATTATACAAATAATTGAAGAACCCTTCAATAATTCTTTCAACTCTTCAAATCATTGGCATCTCATCTCTTCATTTCTAAATATTTAACCGAAATATGTAAGTGATAAAAAATTTTTTCCAGGTAATTTCATACGTAAAATTAACTACCCGGACGTAATTAAATGTGTCATTCCAAAATAGGAATGCACCGTAAATCATTTAGCTATAATAAAGAATTGGACAACATCTATTTTATATTCAAACTAGAGGTATTGTTGGGAAGAGTTACAAAATATGGTACATTTATTGAGCCGGATGATGCTGAAAGTGTAAATATCGAAAGTTCCTGGATGATAAGAACGATGGACCCAATAGTAAACCCAAGTCTCAAAACATTTCCAAACCTTATCAGAGATATTCTACAAGGGTAGAATTTCGTGTATTATTTTTTTGTATATATCATTTACATATTGTTTTGAATGCTACTTTTTAGAATCCGTTAAGACCATCATTGTCATCCTCCTCTAATTCCAGTCTCTTCCTACCACCTGTACTTCTAATTTCAGATAATCTACTAGTATTTACTTGTTTCTGTACCTTCTTAGTCATTCTAGCTATTTCTTCTTCAGCATCCACAGCATCTTGTTGAGCATATTGCATAACCAATCTACGTCCTAATAAATGCACACCTTGTAACTGATCCATTGCACCTTCGGCTTCCTTTGGTAAAACAAATTCAACAAATGCAAAACCTCTAGCGGATTTATCGAATTTTTTAGGAACTCTGACAGATTTCAATTGACCAAACGAACTAAATAATTCAAATACATCCTTTCTCGTAGCTTCGAATGGTAAATTCTTCACAATAATCTTACCAGTCTTGATATTTCTTTTCTTTGAATTATTATCATTCTTACTTGTACCTTGTCTATGAGAAAGTTTTAACTGTATTTTATGATCATCGATAATAGCACCATCCATCGCGGCAATAACAGCATTAGCTTGCTCTTTATTTCTATATTCAGCAAAACCGAAACCCATCGATAGTGTTTTATTTTTATTCTTTGGATCAGGTTTGGTTTTAACTTGTGCAACTACAAATCCATTAAATTGCTTAAATTTCTCAGTCAACTGTACAGAGGTAGTTGAAAAATTTAGATTTTTAATGAATATCGATACTGTTGGGCCATCGGCAATGTCATCATCCACATTATCAGCTTCAGATTCTTTAGTACTTCTATCTTCCATAATATCTTGTACAGATACCTTAGCCTCCTTAGCTTGTTCCGTTGGAGCATCTTCAACAGAATCTTCTTGTGATGCGTCTTTTGTAAAACAGTTCTTAGGTCCCTTTTCTAGATATATTATACTATCCTTGAAACGCTTGAATGCTAATTTTGTAAATGCAGCTCTAGCATTAGTAATATCACGATATTGAACTATAGCAATAGTGCCTGCTGGAGGCATTAGTAATCTTTCCAGTTTACCAAATGGTAGAAATAACTCACCTAATTCTTCTTTTGAAGTACCATATGGGAAATTCTTCACAAGAATAATAGTTGGGTCCCTTTCTTCTGAAGATTTCACTTTTCCAAACTTGGCAAGATCAACACCTTTATCCTCAAAATACTTTCTTACATCACCGATAACATGAGCTTCAGCTAAAGCTTGTTTAACAGCAGAACTCGAATTTTCAGGATCAATTAATTGAGATTTTTCCATACCTAATTTTGCAGCAACACTACTTAAGACAGCATCTTGATTCATATATAATGAATTCCAAGAAAATGTTTGTTTTGAAGCATTTGCTTTTCTTTTGAGTTCCTTTTGTTTTTTCAAAGGCATATTTTTCAAATCAAATTCATCTAATCTATGAGTCTTCTTAGCATCAGCTGGCAGAATATGAAGCAATCTACCTTGAAAAATCTGCTTATCAAGCTCTATGTAAGCTTGGATGGCATTTTGTGGATCTTTAAATTGAATATAAGCAAAACCTTTTGATTGGCCAGTTCTGGTGTCAAGAGCTATGTGTACTTCTTCTAATTCACCAAATGGAGTGAAGAGCTTTCTGAAATCCTGTTCTGTTGAGTTATAAAGAATATTACGAAGAAATAAACGTCCTGAAGATCCAATTTTTTCAAGTGCAATTTCTTCATCGGTTTTATCTTGTTCTTGTTCTTCCTCTATATTATCAGCGTCGTTAATGTCTTGAGTAGCAAGCTCTTCATTGCTAGTGCTATGAGAAGATTTAACTGGTTCATTTTCACCTTCTCTAATTCTTACACGACGTTGCTTGAACCAATCTAAATCAGAAATACCTTCATCTTTTGCTAATGTATTATCATTCGTATCAGTTGCTTCTTCAGTTTCTAAGTCATCCAAAGTCATCATAGGCTCATAATCATCTTCTTCCTCATCTTTATTTTTTTTAATATCAACATATTCATCGTCACTTTCATTTTCAGCTATTACATGAGACTTAGAATCCTCTTCCTCATCATCATCCTTCAACGCAAGAGCATGAGCCAATAGTGCGTTACCTGGTTCTCCCTCTTCTTCATCAACATTTTCTAGGTTATCTTTTTCAAAGCCAGTTTCAACAGCAGTCTTTTCATATGAGCTGACTTGAGAACTAGGCTTCATCGTATCAATAAATTCTTGTAATTGCTTATTTTTCTCAATTTCAGCATCTATAGAAGATCTCCTCTTCACTTCTTTAACTTTTTGTTTCTTCGCTTCCTTCTCATTCAATAATCTTTCTTCTCTCTCCCTTAATCTTTTCAATGCTTCTCTTCTCTTTTCCTTCATGGGTTGTGGGACTCTAGGATCAGCAAAACTCTTTGCCATTGAAACTTCTAATTTAGCGGTATTTATATACGAGCCATTAAAATACTCAATAGCATCGAAAGCATCCTCCTCATTACGGTATCCAATAAATGCAAATCTTCTACTTTCACCGTTCCTATCTCTTAGTACTTTGACATCAGTGATCAATTCATTCGACGTACTTTGATGCTTTTCCACTAGCCTTTTATTGAAATGTTCTCGTAACTTATCATCAGTTAAAAACACTGGTAACCCTTTCACAATAATTCTAGACATATCTACCTCACTGAACTACAAATATTGGTTATCCACGTTGAATCATTCACCTGCAGTAATCACGAATACCTGACTACTACTTTATAAAATTTGCGATGAGTTCGAACCTAAAATTTTTCATAAAAAAGCAAAGAAAGTATATTAATCCGCTTTAGGAAAGAATTACCAGATATAGAAGTAGGGCCAATTTGGGAAGCATATTGCCGTTTACAGTAAATTACTTATGTAATCCAATGTGTCAATGTAAATAGCAAAGAGGAAATTATAAATCAAGGAAACCTATTTTGTTTACTCTACCAAGTATTATACAGGCCAAATGTGTAATTTGCTCCCCCTTTTGCCCTGTTATATTGACTAATACACCACTCTACGGTTATTTCACTGCTCATTTTGGTGAGAGATGACAAAATTGAAAAAATTTTCGGCTGCCGGGCATTTCTCGAGCAATGAATAGATGAAAAATATCGAGTCGAAGAGTTATTCACAAGAATTGAAAAGGTTGATATAAATAATATTCTATAGGTCATAATTTCTTATTTCAACAAGAAATAATCCATTAGAAGGAAGGTCAAGCACAAGAGGCTACATTTTGTCTACATCTGGTTATAATGAGTGATCTTGACAATTTACCTCCAGTTGATCCAAAGACTGGTGAAATTATTATCAATCCTTTGAAGGAAGATGGTTCTGCCAAGACTCCAAAAGAGATCGAAAAAGAAAAGAAGAAGGCTGAAAAACTTTTGAAGTTTGCTGCTAAGCAAGCTAAGAAAGCTGCTTCTGCTAGTAACAATGCTCCAAAGAAGCCAAAGAAGGTTAAGAAGGAAGTTGAACCAATTCCAGAATTCGTAGATAAGACTGTATCTGGTGAAAAAAAAATTTTAGTCTCCTTAGATGATCCAGCTTTAAAGGCTTATAATCCTGCCAATGTTGAAAGTTCTTGGTATGATTGGTGGGTAAAGACTGGTGTCTTTGAACCAGAATTTACTGCTGATGGTAAAGTCAAACCAGAAGGTCTTTTCTGTATCCCAGCTCCTCCACCAAATGTTACTGGTGCTTTACATATTGGACATGCTTTAACTATTGCCATTCAAGATTCTTTAATCAGATACAATAGAATGAAAGGTAAGACCGTTCTTTTCTTGCCTGGTTTCGATCATGCTGGTATCGCTACTCAATCTGTTGTTGAAAAACAAATATGGGCTAAAGAGAAAAAAACCAGACATGATTATGGTAGAGAAGCGTTCGTTGGTAAAGTTTGGGAATGGAAAGAAGAATACCACAACAGAATTAGAAATCAAATTACTAAATTAGGTGCTTCTTATGATTGGAAACATGAAGCTTTCACTTTAGATCCAAAGTTAAGTAACGCCGTTGTTGAAGCTTTTGTTAGATTACATGATGATGGTACTATTTACAGGGCTAATAGATTGGTTAATTGGTCTGTTAAATTGAACACCGCTATTTCTAACTTAGAAGTTGAAAATAAGGATGTTAAGGGCAGAACTTTATTAAGTGTTCCAAATTATGATGAAAAAGTTGAATTTGGTGTATTAACCTCTTTTGCTTATCCAGTTGTTGATTCTGCCACTAATGAAAAATTAATCATTGCTACCACTAGACCTGAAACCTTATTTGGTGATACAGGTATTGCTATTCACCCAGATGATGAACGTTACAAGCACTTACATGGTAAATTTGTTCAACATCCATTCTTACCAAGGAAGTTACCTATTGTCTTAGATAAGGAAGCTGTTGATATGGAATTTGGTACTGGTGCTGTTAAGATTACTCCAGCTCACGACCAAAATGATTACAACACTGGTAAACGTCATAACCTAGAGTTTATTAATATTTTAACTGATGACGGTCTATTAAATGAAAACTGTGGTCCTGAATGGCAAGGTATGAAGAGATTTGATGCTAGAAAAAGAGTCATTGAAAAATTAAAGGAAATGAATCTATTTATTGGCCAAGAAGACAATGAAATGACTATCCCAACCTGTTCTAGATCTGGTGATGTTATTGAACCATTATTAAAGCCACAATGGTGGGTTGCTCAAGGTGACATGGCTAAAGATGCCATTAAAGCTGTTAGATCTGGTGAAATTAATATTACTCCAAAATCTTCTGAAGCTGAATATTTCCATTGGTTAGAAAACATTCAAGATTGGTGTATTTCCAGACAATTATGGTGGGGTCACCGTTGTCCAGTTTACTTTGTTAACATCGAAGGTGAAACTAATGATAGAATTGATGGTAATTATTGGATCGCTGGTAGAAATCTTGAAGAAGCCCAAGCTAAGGCTACTGCCAAATTCCCTGACTCCAAGTTTACCTTAGAGCAAGATGAAGATGTGTTAGATACTTGGTTCTCTTCTGGTCTATGGCCATTCTCTACTTTAGGCTGGCCTGAAAAGACTGCTGATTTAGAGAAATTCTATCCATTTTCTATGTTAGAAACCGGTTGGGATATTTTATTCTTCTGGGTTAGTAGAATGATTTTATTAGGTATAAAATTAACTGGCTCTATTCCATTCAAAGAAGTTTTCTGCCATTCCTTAGTTAGAGATGCTCAAGGTCGTAAAATGTCTAAATCTTTAGGTAATGTTATTGATCCATTAGATGTTATCAGTGGTATTAAATTAGATGATTTACATGCTAAATTATTATTAGGTAATCTTGATCCAAGAGAAGTTGAAAAAGCTAAAGCTGGCCAAACTGAGTCCTATCCTACTGGTATTCCACAATGTGGTACTGATGCAATGAGATTTGCATTATGTGCTTATACTACTGGTGGTCGTGATATTAATTTAGATATTCTTCGTGTTGAAGGTTATAGAAAGTTCTGTAACAAGATATATCAAGCTACGAAGTTTGCCTTAATGAAATTAGGTGATGATTATGTACCACCTGCTAAAGAAGCCTTATCTGGTAATGAATCTTTAGTTGAAAAATGGATCTTACATAAATTAACAGAAACTGCAAAGATTGTTAATGAAGCATTTGAAAAACGTGATTTCTTAAATTCAACTAGTGCAATCTATGAATTTTGGTATTTATTATGTGATGTTTACATTGAGAATTCTAAATATTTAATTCAAGAAGGTAATGAAATTGAGCAAAAATCTGCTAAGGATACATTATATACCTTATTGGATAATGCATTAAAATTAATTCATCCATTTATGCCATTTATCTCTGAAGAAATGTGGCAACGTTTACCAAAACGTGCTAGTGAGACTAGTGAGACCATTGTGAAGGCTTCATATCCAGTATTTCAATCCGAATATGAGAATGATAAAGCATCAAATGCATATGAATTAGTATTAAATATGACTAAAGAAGCCCGTTCATTATTAGCTGAATATAATATCTTAAAGAATGGTAAAGTCTTCATTGAATCTAACCATAGCGCTTCATATGATACAGCTGAGTCTCAAAAGGATTCCATTGTATCATTAATTAAGGCGATCGATGAAGTTAAAGTTGTTCGTAAGAGTGAAGAAATTCCTGAAGGTTGTGTACTAAAATCAGTTAACCCAGAGGTCAATGTACATTTATTAGTAAAGGGGCATATTGATATTGATGCTGAGATAAGTAAGATTGAAAAGAAATTAGAGAAAGCTACCAAATCCAAGAGTGGAATGGAAAAGACTATAAATAGTAAAGATTATGACAGTAAAGCGAATGAACAAGCTAAGGAAGCTAATAAGGTCAAATTAGATAATGTTGTTGCTGAAATTGAAGGTTTAGAGGCTACCATTGATAATTTAAGACGTTTGAAATTATAATCATAAAATATGTAATAAAAATTTATAGTAACTAATTTTTTTGTATTAGATTAAGTTAAGAAAATAATGGGAAGATATTATGCTTTATGTGTGGGTGCGTGAATGTGTCCCATTGAAGGAAAAAAAAGTGAAAAAAAAAGTTAAGAGAGAAGAAAATAACAACAACCAATATTGCTATGGAAGAGAGTAATCAGAGAAAAAAAGATCGAGTAAAAGATGTCAAGCATTACAAGTAAGGATGTGTTATGGTATATACCTAATCAAATTGGGTATATGAGGGTGATCACCGCGATCATCTCATTTTTCACTATGGCGGAGCATCCGGTTTATACAGGTATTATTTATGGTATCTCATGTTTATTAGATGCTTTGGATGGTACCATGGCACGTAAATACAATCAAGTTAGTAATTTAGGTAGTGTATTGGATATGGTCACTGATAGATCTACTACTTCAGGATTACTTTGTTTCTTAGCGATGAAATATCCTCAATTATGTGTATTATTTCAATTGTTATTAGGGTTAGATTTATCAAGTCATTATATGCATATGTATGCTAGTTTAAGTGGTGGTAATAATTCTCATAAGAATGTGAATAAGAATTCGTCAAGGTTATTACATTTGTACTATACGCGTCGAGATGTTTTATTTACTGTATGTTTCTTCAATGAAAGTTTCTATGGTGGAGTATATTTATATTCCTTTGCCAAGTATGAAACGATTGGTAAATGGATGATAATAATAAGTTTACCATTGTTTGTATTTAAACAAGTTGCAAATGTGATTCAATTACAGAGAGCCTCTCTAATTCTTGCTAATATTGATGCCAAGAATGCAAATGAAAAGACTAAGAGTAAATAGAAAAACTGTTTTACGTAATGTGTTAATTAAGTAAATGAAAAAAAAAATTGCAAAATTCGCGCGGATGTATAGTATAGTTAAGTATATAACAAATAAGAAAATCGATGTGAAAATATCTATAATTGTAAATAGAGTGTGAAAATTCAAAACAGTAGAGTAAAGTAAATGAGACAGATAATTGATCGTATACTAGAATTACCACCGACGTTTATAAGCAGTGATATAATAGTACCGCTATTAAAGAAGAATAATATAGTTACATCTAAGCCCATACTTGAGAATATCCATTCGATCATATACGTATCATTATTCTATCATGCATGGTTTCTTATAGGAGAATGGATAATATTTCCTGGACTAATTGATTGGAAACAAAAACAAGACCGTGTGAAGGATAAAGAATGCAAGAAGAGCCACTATACACGTCTGAGCACAGATGCCTCTATCCATCTCGTATCATTTGTGCAGACAATAGTCATACTATACCTAAGCCTCAATGCGATGCTTGGACCACTAAAGAAACCTGGAGAATACGAGGACGCCGCGTCTCGAATATTTGGAGAGAATCGCGCAACAGAAGAAGTGTGTATATTTGCCATTGGGTACTTCCTATGGGACACAGTGGCCTCATTGATACACTCTGAAGCATCATTTGTACTACATGGAGCAGTTGCTGCAACGGTGTACATTATTGGACTCTCACCTTACTTGCAATACTATGCTCCTGCATTCCTCATATTTGAAATCTCGAACCCGTTCTTGAACGTGCGTTGGTTCATGCGCCATTTCACCCCAAATGAACCCGTCCCACTGTGGAAATCAGCAACACTGTGCAACGACGTGCTGCTGCTCATATCCTTCTTTGCCGGACGCATAGGTTGGGGATGGTACCAGATCGTGAAGCTCTGCATAGACTTCTGGGCAGTGCGCGAGGATGCGCGGTTCAGAGCTGGGCAGACCGCTGTGATTATCGGTGGTAACCTGGTTCTGGACATGCTGAACGCCGTGTGGTTCTCACGCATGCTCTCTGTGGCCCTGCGTGTACTCAACGGGACCAGTGGGAGCCATTAGGCTGAAGAAAACACAAGGGCCAATGGAGTCTCTGCTTTTTGTGGTTCCGCAACTCCGAATGCGGGGGGCCAGCGCTTTTTTCTGTTTTCAATCCGGGGTAGCGGATGCCGGCCCAGTGGATGGCAGATCATTGGCCAAGTTGCTCACTTGGTGTGTACTATGTAGGATTATATATAGTGCGGTGGTAACATGCTGGATGGGTCATTGCTTTACCATGGTGCAAATAGTTAACTACAAATATTATACAATTTTATATTACATTTACATTACATTACAAATTTAGTATGACAGTTAGCACTGCATTGAAACCTACAAATGAGCACGCCGCCGCGTTGCTGGGACAACCGGATCTCGCTGTGTCAAATTTAGACTCTGTGCCTAGATCTATGAATAGTGACGATAGTCGCACCACGGATGATATAATCATTACTCCTGAGGTGCCTGCATATCACAGTTCCATTTCTTCTTATACAACCGATCCTTTTAAACAGCTGTCTAGTAGAAGAACCTCAGCGGCTTCTGTTAAACCAGGGGATTCTGTTCCATTTGATGAAAGTGCCTTTGTGAAGGAACATCCAACTGATTTATTGGTTGATAGATTTAAGAAATGGAAATCTATTTTAAAAGCTTTGATTAGTTATCTGAATCATGTTGCACATGCTCAGGAACAAATCGCTAGAATTAATAACGGTATAAAATCTGATATTCGTTTTTCTTTCTTAACGGATTTTAAAGAAGATAATGGTTCAGTTCTTTATGATCCTCTATTAGAAAATAGACTCACAAAGAGACCGCAACCAGCACCAAGATCTCTTTCTTTACATCCTGGTTCTCCTACTACCGATTCTCCTACTACTACTTCCGCTTCAAATGATACTGCTCTTTCAGGGTTCATGAATTTCGGTCAGGGTTCAATTCAAGATATTCAAGTCATATTAAAGAAATATCATGGTTCAATGGCTAATCAACAATTCAAAATTTCAAAAGAAATTATTACAGATATTATTCCTGCTCTAAAAGAATTATCTTCCGCTATCTCTTCAAGAATTCAGGATATCAAATTATTAAAGAATGATTTTGATACTGATTTACATGATCGTATCATTTCTTCTAATAAATTATTGAAAAAATATACTTCCACCATCGCAAACTTAGATAATAACTCATCACTAACAACTTCTTCTGATGACCCATTCATCATTAGAATGAAATTAGAATCTCAAATTAGATCACAATTAGATGAAGAAAATTATCTAAGAGAAGCTTTCATCAATTTACAACATTCAGGTATGCAACTAGAAAAAATTATCTACTCAAAGATTCAATTTGCTTTGCATCAATACGCTTCCCTCATCGATTCTGAAGCTCGTTTACTTATTCAGAATTTAACTCATGAATTGAATAATAGTATACTAAACAAAAAACCAACTGATGAATGGGATCATTTCGTATCTCATCATCCTACATGTTTAATCAATTGGAAATCAAATGATTCAAAACCAAAACATCCTAATTTCAATTCTTTAAATTATCCTCAAATGAATTCTCCTACCGCTATCTGTATAAGAAAAGGTTTCCTAATTAAGAAAAATTTACTTCAAGACTCAAAAACTTCAGAAAACAAACTCTTCTATGTACTTACTCCTTCTTATATTCATGAATTTTCAAATGATAAACTTGTTTCATCAACAATTGCCCCCATTACAAGTATCTCCTTAGATTCTTGTCAAATTACTGACGTTACTGAAAATTCTTTTGTATTAAAAGGCACTGCCATTAAAAACATTACTTCAACTACTAATGGTACTTCTACTTCCACCTCCAATGATAATAATCATATCCTGGGAACAATTCTTAAGTCAAAACATCATCATACAACTACAAAACATCACCACACTAAAAGTACAACTACAACTACAACTACAAAACAATTGAATTTTTCTTATAGATTTGAAGTTCCAAAATCTAATTCAAAAGACGATGATTCAAAAGTTTTGAAGAAATGGATATTAGATCTAAAGAGATTATCATCTTGCGACTCTTACTCAACTAGAATATCCTTCATTAAAGATAGACTGGCTAAGAAAGAAGCTAAAAATTTCCCATATAAAACTAATACAATGGAAAAATCTTTTTCTTATTCAGATTCAACTTCAACTTCAAACATAGATCCATTAGACTCCAACTCCAACTCCCTTTCGACCTCCATCTCACCAACTAATTCAACCTCTAAGAATAATGACATTATTGATCCATTAAAAAGAACTATCTCTCCACCAACTCAATTCCGCCCAGTAATGAGACAAAGACATTCTTCCTTAGGTTCCTTACTAAGACCAAAGATAACTCCAAAGACTGCTCCTGCTACTTTATCACAACAAGAATTTAATCAACGCCCTTCCTTAAAATTGAATAATTCAATTTACTCATGATTTTTTTACAAGACTTTTTTATATACCTTTTTCTTTCTCTTCTTACGATGTTATGTACCCTCTTTTTGTTATGCTATCTTTACGTTTTTTATATTTTTGTTATTTATATACTATAAATTTACTGTCATCCATGATAAAATGTTTCGCTGATATACCCGAAAAAAATATACAATCACTTATCTTTTATGCTAATAATATACTTATTTCCTTTAATAGACTATTCAAAACAAATAATTTCCATTATGGCCCTATCAGAAACTACACTCAACCAATTACTAATTAAACCACTAACCTCTCAAAAACCTTCTTTTAAACCAAGCACTTTTTCACCACTTATAACGCATTTCCAAAAATGGGCTGGTAAGAGAAAAGTTTTGTCCTTTCCCAATGGGAAAACTATGCAAAGTGTAACAAATATTCATAGTTTCAATCTACAGGCAAATATATTTGCTACGATACTTGCGAGTCCTCCAAGGTCTGAAAGATTAAGTAGAACAAAATTGCCCAAGGATCTACTAATACAAGTCAAGATGTCAAGTGATTTTAAACTGAATTTAGCTGTAGAACATTCCAAAATAGGTAAAAATTCATATATTTTAAATAACTATAAGATCTTATCATCACAGATACGATCTCCTCATTCTATAGCCCCATTACATTTACTACAACAGAAATCATCTTCAATCCATGCAGCTAATGGCCTTATAGATTCGAAATCAATAACGAATAGTTACATAACTCAACTATCCTCTACCATAATAAAAGAACTTCAACAAGTTAAAATACCTACCTTGACCAAGGAAACGGGACAAATCAAATTGCAATATAATGAATCTAATCCCAAGACAATAGGATTTGACCTCAAAGAAGATGACAGCAATTGTCCAATAATTTATCTCAATCTTGCCACGTCTCAACCTGAGGGAGAAGAAACTTTCACAAAAGAACAACAGGATATCATAAATAATACACCATTAAATATTCAATCTGATTATAAATTGATCACTTTAATATATAGATATATCTCACTCTTCATATAATTCTTCAAGCTCATCGATTCCACTTTCTTATTTTTTTTCATATTGAAAAATAACGCGCTTCTAATACCTCAAATTTTCTATTAAAAAAAGGAACATGCCATTTATTCATGATGCCACTTTGAACTTTAAATTATCACATCTAAATGAATAATCAACTTTTTATTGCTTTTGAACACTTGCATACCTTTCAAACTGTTACCATTTCTCGAATTTTTACGTAACTATTTATGAAATTACTAGACGCTCTGCTAAAAAAACATTATACCTGATGATCGAGACAATATGGGGAAGCTCTTTTAGCATTCTTCATATAATTGCAATTGCAGTAGCTACTGTAATTGGAGTTCAACTTCTCTTTAAATTGCTATTATATTATATCATTACATTTACTTCAATCCCTATCAAATCTGCCTCATTTGGATATATTTTAGGATCCACTATATCCGGTATTACAATAACCAAAAACAATTTCAAAATACGAATAGGGAAACTGGGGATTCAGTTTGGTTGGAAACCAGCTATAATAATTAAAGATGTTGATCTGGTTCTTTTGAAGAGTTCAGATTATGATCACAATGATAATATTGAAAATCATAATGATAGTGACTTTACCCGTAAGAATGAAGAATATTCATTTCTCTTCAAGAAAAAGTATCTCAAGATTCTAAAATGGATATTCACCTTGAATACTTTTATAAAGAATACTCAGATCGTAATGGTAGATGGAACTACGATACGTTTAAATCTTTGTTCTGTAACAGTAGTCCATAGGCAAAATAAGAGAATTCAATTAGAATTATTTTTGCATGATATACATAATCTACAAACAAAAGAATTTTTAAAGCATGCATCATTTCAATTAAATTGTAAAATGTCAAGGGAACATACTGATAAGAAAAATTACATTAAAAGTGTCTTGAAAAGCTGGGATTCTGTCTTAAAAGTAGGAGATGCTCATATACACTTAGCAAACTATATTTCAAACGGAAGAGAGCAGAAAAACCATACTTCTAATACTATCGATAAATCATTATCTCTAAAGAATATTATAAAAACAGTTGCACAAAGATTTGCATACCCATTAAGAACACTGCATGTTCTAGATATAAAATTCGAGAATCTGACAATTTCATATTTACATGAAATCTCAATTAAAATTTCAAGTATTCAAATATATCAAGAAGCAATTAATCGATTAACTGTTGGGAATATGCTGGATATACTTCCTTCAACAAAACATTCATGGGGTGATTACGAATTGTCATTTTCTGCCAATGCTACTGAAATTATGTTGAAGAACGTAACAACTTTCAAAATACCATTTATAAACATGATAATCGATACTAACCTTATATTATATTTCGTGGAAGACATTCCACTGCACAAAATTTTTATCGGTTGTACGATGAATATCACTAATCCTTCAATATACTCATCTATTGACGAAGCTATTAAATTAATTAACATAGCAGCTTCTTTAAAGAATACCAAAAGAACTACCCCAAAAGAACAATATAATACAAATGATTTTTCTTTTACGGAGGACATATTTGAATTAGTTCCTAGTTTTACCTTTCAATTAACCCTTTTAAACTTTTCTTCCACTTTTGCAATATCTGACAACGAAAACCTTCTATTCACGTTATATGATGTTCAAATATTGCTGCGACATATCAATAAGGCCCAAAAGAAGACAAAGATTCAGAAATTTAAGCCTGATTGGGACAATGGGAAGATCCTGCCGTCAGAAAAATCTGTAGCTAATTATATCAAAATTGTTGGGACAAAATTGGCATATCTAAAAACTTCAGATTCCAATGAGAATGAATCACCGTTGCTAATTCCAATATGTGGTTTTGAACGATTAGATAATTTCTTAGATGATGTCCTAACTACCAAGCTAAATTTACAATGTACATTGAGGCATTCATACTGTTCATTAGAATATATAAAAGTTATAGAAGTGCTAGGGAAGACAGCAAGGAGGTTATACTCTGCTCTTTTCCTGTTCAACGCGTCACATTTCCAACAAATTCACCCCGAATCAAAAGTTAATCCATGGTTTGTCTTAGAATGGACACTTAGGTTAAGACTAAAAGATGCTGTGATATCGGCTGCTCTTTCTGGACATATCCCGAAAAATCTGGATCCGACCTCGAAGGAAAACTTTAATCTTACTGATGTTAGTCGAGGAATGAGGGTTATAGTACAAGAATCTATAGTCTTATTAGATAAAGATGAAAAATCTTTGAAGATTTTAGACGCTACTATAGCAAGAATTATAGACAATGTTAGTGAAAATTCGAGTAGCTTAGCCGTTTCTGAGAATATCCTTCGCTTACAAAATTTCAATCTTTTTATCGATAAGAAAGGTGAAGTTCATCTTAGCCTCCCCGCATTGCAATTTAAATTTGATGTAAATCTTATATGGCTCAGATTTTTCTTGCAAAGTATATGGTTACAATATAATCCTTTGAAACCTGAACCTCAGAAGAGTAAAACGAAACTCAAGAATCGTTCAACTATATCTAATAAGAGTAGAAACTTTAATATTGATATAAGTAAAATTACTGTTGAAGTAACACTTCCTCATCAAGTTAACGTTCTGCTCATATTCAACGAACTACAGTATTCAAGCATTGGTGATCATTTATCCTTGTCCTCATTTTTAATTTTAGTAGAATCAGTCTATGTGAAGCATTCTTCAGTTTATGTTGTTTTAGCTGACTTGCAAAGTTTAGAGGTGAACCTGGACTCATTATCTAGATCTGAGCCCTTAAAGATGAAAATATCCAGTCTAAATTTGCGTACAGAATATCATTTTAAAGTTTATACCGTCATTGATAACATTATTACAATGTTCAAGTCATACAAGCAAATTCGATTAGCGTTCTCTGACTTATCCTGCTTCCATAGGGTATATCCTACAGAACTTAAACCAGTTGCAATTCCTAAAATAAATTTAATACTAGATAATTTACAAGTCGAAGTAGAGGAAGACCCATTTGAACAAGAGTTGGGATTAATATTCAAGCTGGGAATCTTAGAACAGAGAGAACGTCTTCAAAAGATGTATGAAGTAGAAGAACAATTAAAGGCTTCTAAATCAGGCAATAATACATCGTCTGCTTCTGCGGCTCCTTCTTATTTAAGTTCATTCTCTAATGGTAATGAATATAAATCAGGTAAAACTGAAGATTATATAATGGAAAAGTTGAAACAGAACTTCTCTTCTTCTTGGATCATGAGATATAGAAAAGCAAAATTACAGTTTCATATTATGCCCTATTGTGTTCAAGAATATCATAGTTTAGGAAAAACCTTCTCTGTATTCAGAGGTCAAGAAGTAAGCACAGTGGCGAAGTTAATAATCAAGGACCTAGATTTGAAATTTAAACCACCATCATTTCCTATTGAAAAGTATGATGATTTCTTATATGAATATGGGAAGCGTCTGCCAAGGTCCATGTCTTATACTCTGTTGATTATTTTAGGTGTTGATTTCAAGACTGGGTTATGGCAATTGAATCTTCGAGATTATCCTATTCCCATCGTCTCGTTTCCAGATACACATTCCATTGGAGATATAATTCTTTCTGAAAAGATGCCCGATAATACTGCATTATATGAGATCTATGTTCCGTTCATTCCTGATAAAAAGGTGTTAGATCTGAAAAATTGTAATTCTATATATGGGTCTCATATTATTCGAACAATGAATGCCGTAAAACTGTATATGAATGTCAACACGAGTGTAACCTCAAACTCGCCAGCTTCAATAACATGGGGTAAGTCATTACAGCCTGGCTTTGAATCTTTAATGTTATGGTTTGATTATCTTACCAAACCACATCTTGATCCCTCCCAAAAATTGGGCTTTTGGGATAAATTTCGTTTCTTGGTGCACGGCAAATGGATATTTGACTTCTCAAAAAAGACTGAATTTCATTTAAATATCAAAGGATCTCATAATCCGTATAAAGTTAATAATGATGGAGCAGGTATGACTTTTTGTTGGTCACGCGGTACTAGAGTTAGTATACATGAGACGGCAGATCCTAAACAATTTCTTAAAATTGAATCTGAAAGGTTTCAATTAGCTGTTCGTGATTTTACCGAAAGAAACAAATTTGAGAAGGTATTTATGAGACTAAGCGGGAATGTATTATGGACTATGGGTCTACTTTTTGAAAGAGGTGATATTGATAGACCGGGAGATACGGAAAGACTTATGCCTACTCGCCCACATCATGATGTACACTTAATCAATCCTAGCTGCATCAACGATCCTAAACATGACTCTTATAATGGTTTTAGAAGTCAATTCATACATATGTCATTCGACGTCTTTTCGTTTGGGGAAGGATCGTCCAATAATATTTATTTGGGACCACAATCTATACGGCATTTTCTTACTTGGTGGAATCTATTTAATACTTACACCTCTGGACCTATAAGACAAGGACCTTTATTTCCTGCTTTAATTCAAGAGAGTGCCAAATTTGGGAAGTCGTTATTTACTATAAAGTATCAAATCCATTTGGAACCGCTAACTGTTTCACATATTTACCGACACATTACTCCTCAGTCAATCTTGGATAGAAATAACAGTACTTCATTCACCGGTTTGAAAGGTAGGTTTAAAACATTCAAGCTTGATTTACACCAGAAACGTATTAAACTCACTCATACAAATAGGAAACTAAACAGATCTAAACCGGTCTGGAAATTCAGAATGAGCAAGGGAGAAATAGACTGTGCAGAAACTGACATTCGTATAATTTCAGCCGTCTTTGATAAGAGAGCTCTCGATGAGATTTTCGAGTCGGAAAAACTAAAGTTACAAAACAAAACTGATTTCATAGATTTTAATATGTTGAAAGAGTCTGATTGGTACGACTTTGAGGATTACTTAGATTTAGATCTTTTATCTTTGTCATCCTCGATACCCTTAAAATTTGAAGCGTTATCACTGTTTTATACACCAAGAATATCATACTTTCGTAAACTTTCTGATCAGGGATATGTTGTTCCATTTCCATTTGGAGATGAAGATACGCATTCCTGTTTTATTGGTAAAAATCATCCTGAGGTAACTCAAATAATGCTGGCAAAAGAAAGAAAGAATCAAATTGAGGAAGAAATCAGTAGCATCAAATTGCAAATAAGTCAGTTTGAGGGATCCTCTGTCGAAAATTCTAAAGACTATAACAGTGTTCGACTTGAGTTGGAAGCGGAATTAAAGGAATTCAAACATCGACTAACTACTATTGATGAGCTTCTATTAGATTTAAACTGTTCAGAATTAGCGTCTCAATCTCAAAGCTTAGCTGCTGAAGGATCCTTTTATAGTCCTGAAGCTTTTACTACAGGGCTTACTTCAATTCAATCACAGGACTCGCTACGAAGGTCAAACACCATAGAATCGTTTATGTCTATGAGGAGAGCTTCCAATGTTGATGTTGAAAGTTCATTCGATAACAGATTTATGATTCATAATATTCAGTTGAAGATAAATAAGAAAATAAGAGATCACTTATTAGAATACCTATCAAACTTCTTAGAAAGAAGGACTCTACAATATGCCCTATCTTACAAATCCGTTAAGATTCTTAAAGAATTATTAGGTAATCATCTCATCAATATCACTACACAATTTGACGATATGAAATCTCTTGATGAAGAGGAAATTCCTTCAAACATTGAATTTATAGAGAACTTCAAAAGATTGATAAAGGAAATACCTGGTGAAAATTTTGATGCTATAGATAGCTACTTGTTCCGTTTGATATCTCCACAAATCCAAATTGGTTCTGACTTAGAGCCAGATACAACAGTTATCCTAGCTGCGAAGGATATTGAGGTTGGAATTGTTGACATTATTCAAGTAGTTAGTAAATCGGGGAGAATAGTTGAGATGGACTTGGATACAATAGTGGAGACTCGTTATTGTGCTGTTACAAAAGACTTGCAGGTTTTTACACTTTATAAGGAAGATCTTAAGAACAGTAATCCGCTGTCCTTCAATGTGAACAAATATGGCATAGGCAAAGAGTCAGAGTACTGGCCCCCTTGGATACCACTTGAAATCTATATTGATGAGGCTGTACTGGATGCACATATTATTATGAAGAAAAGATCTATGTTTCTTACATTCCTATCTCCTAACCCACTTTATTTTGGTGATACAGACATGCTTGAGCTATCAAGCGATGCCAAATTTCGTATAGGCTTTCCAACCTTAGTGATTACCTCTAGTTCTAAGCAGTACAGTTCGGTCTACACACTTATAGAGGAAATGTTAACTTTTGGCTCAAATATTGAGACTAAAGTTGAGAAATTCACTAGGGTACTTTTTGCTGATGAAATTAGGAACAACCTAGATAAATTGGACGTATCTGTGATAACAAATTTACAACGGGAAATCAATCAGTTAGAGTATACAATATCTTTTTTCAAGGAACATCACCATAAAAAATATAAAGAAGTATCATATAAATTAGCTTTTGAGTTAGAAACTGCCACTCTTAGATTAGCTTTACTAATGACTGCTATCAAGCAAAATCATGATAAGCTAAAATCTAATGACAAAAATAAACAAAAAATGAACTGGAGAGTCGGTACAGACGAACTTATATGGGAATTATTTGATCATAATAAAAGACCATTCATAACAATAGGCCTAGGAAAATCTACTTACACTAGATCAGAAACTTTAGATGGTATTAATAGTAACAAGGTCTCAATTTCTAATCTTCAATGCTTCAATAGACAAAGTAATCCAACTTTCAGGGAATTACTGGCTCCTTATGAAGAACACAGCCACTACAATAAGATGAAGCCAATGATGGAAGTTTTTTGGATACAAGGATTCCCTATTGGTGGTATATCTGATATAGAAGAGCTAACCGTATCTCTTCAACCTCTAATATTTAAAATGGATAATGTGACAGCAAATAAAATTATGTCATATCTTTTCCCAAACGTCGATTCTAAAGCTACTCCCCAACTCGGTGGTTCTGATATAAAAGAATCTGTTTTTGCTATGGGATTGTCTTCTCAAGAAGCATTTTCACCCACTTCCAGTACATTCGGAAGTGATGTGGATTCTTGGGACTTAAGTAGTGTCCATAGTGCCTCAAATTCTGTCAGAAAAAGGGAAAGAAAAGTGAGAAAACCTTATTCTGCTTTAAATCAACGAATGGGGAATATTGGTGAAATGCTGAAGAGATCTAGCACCTACTTCAACATTAGATTTATTTTGATAGAGAAAACTATTGTTAGTGTATCATACGAAGGTTCACATCATCTACTAACGGATGTAAATAATCTAACTGTGAAGGTTCCCGATTTAGAATACAAAAACAAATTATGGTCTAGGGATGAACTTTTCTCATCCTTAAAAAGTGATATAATTAAAGTGGTAATGCAAAATTTAGGTAGTATTATTGGAAATAAATTTCTTCCTCGTAAGAAAGAAAATAGGAGGAGAATATCCACTAATATCTCTCAACTATTGGCCACTGAGAAGAATGCTTCAAAACTTCAATTAAACTCCTTTTCAGGCCCAATTGTAAGAGAGAAGACAAATGAGAGTGAGTCAGATTATATACCTGAAGAAATAGAACAAGATTCTGGTATAAAACCTTTTTTTCCAGTTAACTCAAATAAAAGTTGACTGACGACCAAAACTTCTGATTGAGAAAGCACTCTTATTTAATTATAATATCTCTTGTAATGCATTTTTATATTTATTCAACTGTACTATATAGGAAAAAGAAATCAAGGACTACTATAAAAATCATTGTTTTATATATTTATGATGAGCTCTTGAATAGAAATTATAAAGAGGAAGAAACAGCTAAGAATCAATTAAATCTGAGGTATCAACTGAGATACCAATGAAGAAGGTCAATAATGACCAAAACTTCTCGTAGTTGCCTCTTCATTAATGGGGAATGAAATTAATGGAAATTAAGTGATATCCTTTAAAGAGAGAAAAACAGCTCGGCGGCTAATCTTGAAAAATTTCCAAAGGCAGATTTCATTCTGAATAGCTGTAGCCCTGATACAAAGGATGGCATAAAGAGAAAAAGAGCCTACACTTCTTTAGTTTCATAGCTATTCTGAATTTTTTTTGTTTGTAGAACTCCAAGTATGTACTAGAGCGATATTACGTATTCTATTTCAGAACATCCATACACATGCATGAGCACCTCTCAAGAATCAGAAACAGAAATTCATGATATATAACTCAAAAACTCTACATATTATTTATCGTCATTCAGCACCTTCCAAAAATTAAGTATGCATTTGGTTTTAAATCAGGATAGTTTTCTCGTAGGTTTCATAAAATCAGCTTTGTCATAAAAAAAGTGATTAATCACTCGAGAAACCTGTATTATAACTGAGGCAGTATTTGACGTCTAATGAAAACCTAAGGATTTTACACCTCTAGTAATAAATTTGATATTATTGACAGCTTCCGTAGCTGTGTTGTCAATTGTTGACTTGACAGAGTTGTTAGAAGAAGGGCATGAGAAAACATTTGAAACTTGTATTATGAGTGTAAATTATATTAACTATTGGCTTGTTGGACTTACCAACAATAAATTCTTATATATATATATTACATAGGTTTTTACTATCTTGTATTTTCTACTTGATGATAACTAGATAATCTTGGACAATGTCTTACCAATATTCACAGCATGAAAAAGTGGAAAACTCTTTTCTTGTGTCACATATCTTTATGATATAATTAATTTGTGAAAGAATAATGTCATGGAATAGTAGAGCTAGATACTAACATTAATTCAATGTATATTTAAACTAGCAATGAAATAATACTCCGTAAATGGTACTATTTTTTGACAAATTTATGTTGGACGTTTTTAATAATTTGGATTTCATTGACTAAACTGCTTTGTGTAATACTAGTCATCTTTAAATATAATAACACTTTATGTTGGAACAAAATTATGTTGTGACACTTACACTCATTAAACTGACCAAGGGATTATAAAAATGATCAATAGTCACAAAATTATACACTAGAATGTTTGAGACGTCATAAAATATTAGGAGTAGAAGTGCAAGGAAAATTAAAGTGTATTAGAACATCTAAACGGAAAAAGTATATAAAGCAAGAAGATATAATTGTATAAAATTTGTATATTTTTCATGTCTTATTGCTTCTGTCCTCAGAAAGACAAGCAGACAATCACAATTAATGGACATAATTAATTCAGTCAATGTTAAAATTTATACATAGCGGAAATTTCATTGTTTATTATTTTAATATTTCTAAACTGTTTAAAACAAACTAAATAACTACCTTTTAATCCTTAGCCTTTCTTTTACTAATTCCCAGATTAATGAAAATATTGCTCTGATGTATTAATATCTAAATAGTATATAAATATAAAATATAGAGTTAATCACTTATTTCTTTTTCTCGATGAAATTGCTTTTTCAATACTCGATAGAAATCATTATATATTTTCAACAGAAAAAGCTCTGCTGCCACTCAGAGACACATAGTCCTGCGTGCCAGTATTTAATATACCATAGTAAATCCTATACTCTTAAATGCTAAGATATATGCCGCTTTAACGATCAATCATTCCTCATTTTGAGCCAAATATCGAAGTATAGATACCAAAATACGCTACAATACAACTGAAACATTTCAGGTACTCTGGCCGAGTGGTCTAAGGCGTCAGGTTAAGGTCCTGGTCTCTTCGGAGGCGCGGGTTCGAACCCCGCGGGTATCATTTTTGCAAATTTGCTTCTTCTTGATATAGAGGTATATTAGAAGATATATATACACCAATGCATATTGGCTAAACCTTCGCCTTCTAATTTGAATGGTGAATCTCTTCTAATCAAAATATTTTTTTTATTTTGAATTTAGCGATACATAAAGTTTATCGGATGTCATCAAATCTATTTTGTTCCCCAACATCAATTTAGTATCTGGTTATCTATTATCATAACACCAGATAGTTAAATGTCAGTAAAGAGGAATAGGAATAGGAGCTGGTTTGAGAGTAAAATAAGATTTTTCATATAAGTTTCAATTCTTTATTGATTACTTTTCTTATATCTCCTAGTATGAAATAAAGTTTTCATAGAGCGCCTAGTAGTATGAACTATCTCCATTATATCCAAAGCTTGATTCATATATGGAAGGAAGTTGGTCATTATATATTGAATCACCTAAAACTGTAATGTTTGAGTACTATACCAGCAAATATTGATAAAAATAAATCAGATTAAATAGAGAGAACATAATGCAATACTTCAGCAAAATTTGTAGCTATAATGGTAGACAATGTCAGTGTACAATGTCTTCTGAAAGTGGTCAGTAACAAAATTTTATATCTTATCTTACTCAAATGTAAATATTAAGATTTCTGGATCTGGCAGATGCTTTATCATGGGCATCAAAAAAATGAAAAATATGAATCTCATAAAGATGCATAAGTTATTTTAGTACAGACAGGCTTTCAAATAGTTTTGAGAAAAGGAAAGTTTAATAGAATAGCAGTCACAGTTTATCCTCAGCCTGTCGTAAGTTAGGACTAGCTTTGTAGCCAAAGAGATTCAATAACCAACCATGTATGCTATTAAAACTTTTGCGGTATGATCTATTATATGTGGGGCCGTTACTTTGTTTCTACTCGATAACAGTATTGAATATTATATTAAATGTCTCTTCAAGTTTTAGCTCATCGATAGTTTTTTTCCAAATTAGAAGAGGAAAAAAAATTTTATAAATTCCGATGAAGGCATGATATAAAGTCCAAAAACGACATTCCTAATTGAAAAGTTTTGGAAACTTTTTTATTACTAGTGTGGGCTGTAACAATAATACTACAGGAATGTCGTTACAAGCTATTCAATTTGATAGGAAAGACGAAAGAAATGTATCTGTTCAAGTTTTAAATCAAGTACTCTTACCTTATACAACAAAATATATCCCAATCTACACTATCGATGATGGTTATACGCTTATTAAGAATATGCAAGTCAGAGGTGCTCCTGCAATTGCCATGGTAGGTAATCTTTCAGTTTTATTGGAAGTTCAATTATTACAAAAGCCACAATATAAAGCCTCGCAGTGGTTTTATAATCTTGCAAGTTGGGAAGATACAAAGAAGAGGTTACATGAAAGATTAGATTTTTTATTAAGTAGTAGACCTACTGCAGTTAACTTAGGTAATTCACTAAAGGAAATAGGAAAATTAATTGATGATGCCCAAGATATTGAAGCATTAGATATTGCACTATTTAACTATACTTGCAAATTATTAGAAGATGATTTAAATAATAATGTCAAGATGGGTGATAACGGTGCCTCTTATCTTCTAGAAGATTTAGAAAAAAGTAAGTTTAAAGATGGGTTCGCTGTGCTAACTATATGTAATACAGGTTCATTGGCAACAGCTGGGTATGGTACTGCTCTCGGGGTAATACGTTCTTTGTGGAGGGATTCTCAACAAAAATCTTCTATAGCTGATAACCAGAACAAGAAGAAAAAAACCGCCAATAATAAACAAGCTAAGATGGTTCATGTATATCCATTAGAAACAAGGCCATATAATCAAGGTTCTCGTTTGACTGCTTATGAATTATATCATGATGGTATACCTGCCACTTTGCTTACCGATAGTTCTGTTGCATATCGTATTAAGACTAGTCCAATACCAATCAAAGCTGCTTTTGTAGGTGCGGACAGGATTGTACGTAATGGTGATACTGCTAATAAGATTGGTACTTTGCAATTAGCAATTCTATGTAAACAATTCGGTATTAAATTTTTTGTAGTTGCACCAAAGACCACAATTGATAGTGTTACCAAGACTGGAGATGACATATTTGTAGAAGAGAGAGATCCTAATGAATTCAGATTGGTTACTGGTACTTTGATGGACCCTAATACTCAACAACCTCAATTAAACGATATGGAAGAGCCTATCTGTGCCAAAGTCGGCATTGCACCACCTAACATCAATGTATGGAATCCATCATTTGACGTCACAAGCCATGAATATATTGATGGTATCGTCACAGAAGAAGGTGTCTTTGTTAAGGACTCCGAAGGTAACTTTAATTTAGATCCGTTATTCTGATCCTCCTATCAACCCTATGTAGCCCTATGTAAACATTTGTTAGCTACCAATTAATCAATATAGTTTTATGTTCAAAGGAAAAACAACTAGATCTTCATCTGTCACTTAAATTTTCCTAATAGGGAAGAGGAATTACCGAATCAGGATACATTTTTCCCAATAGGAAAGAGGTAAACAAAAAAAGTTCCACAAACGGAAAGACAAAAACAAAAGATTTAGGAAATTTAAGCGCTGCGGCGTTTTCTGTGGGATCTCGAGAATAAAATGAAAAACAAAACAAAAACTAAAATAACTATGCATTAACGAACTCTTTACATTGCATCAGTAAATTTCGTTTTGAAATTTGAAGCGATTCAGCCTGAAACTATATGCAAGTGGATATTTACTCTGATTGAAAACCTCCGTTTTTGGAAAGAGGGAAACAAAGCATAAATTCTTTTCAAAGGATTTCTCAAGTAGAAATTTTCAATAACTAATCTTCTGTTCCTTTTTATTTCCAGATCAGAAAAGCTGATCTTCTTTAAGAAAAGTCAAAACAATTGAGAATCACACTAACAAAATCCTCTTTGGGAGACTTATTTTTTACCTGTTTTATTTTTTAAATATATATCTAAAACATTTCTACAAATTACTCTAATTCTTTTTGATAATTGAACTTTAGCTATTCTGTGAAGTCTACTGAAATCAAATAATAATAATAAGAGCATACTTTTGATAAAGATATTAGAGACTAGTAATTATTTAACTATTTTTTCTTTCTTCTTTCTTTTTTTTTACATCATTCATATCTTTATTGTTAGGAGTATTGCAAGCCATTCGTTATCGGAAATAATATCTAAGAAGTAATATTACTTTGAAAACACTAACAAGATTTCTTTAATTCATTCAATTTCTCTAATACCTTTTTTGCATTCCATCAGAATACCTAATTTCCTTTGTTATTCGTTTCAACTATCCCCATTATTGACATTTTTTAATTCTACCAGTATTCGATTTCCTCCTCAAAATAGATACCTCTTATCTAACAAATTCTGAAACACATATATCTATATATCCATTATTATGCCAACATCAGAGAATAATTCAAATTTAATAAACTCTTCTTTAAGACTTTCTAGGAATGTGCAAAGACTAGCATTAAATAATGTGACCAATACTACTCTTACGCAGGAAAATGTATTACAGAATTCTACCCACAGAAATCTGAAAACTGTTCTAAAGCCAGATAGTTCAAGAATTCAATTGGCAAATAAAGAGTCCATACCACAACCGTCAGCTACAAACTCTTCCAAAGAGCATATTAAATCGAATCAAAATCTAGCATCAAGTGAAGATAAAGAGAATGAGGACCCTCGTCAATTTCGAAGCAAAATTTTACCTCTAATTAAAGAAGAACATGAAACGAACTGCGTAACTGAACCAATAAAGCCGAGCATAAAATTATCCAATTCACAAAATATAGATAAAGAAAATATTGAAAAAGAAGTTGATGTTGGTAAGAAAAGACCTATTTCAACAGTTGTAGAACAAGAAGTTCCAAAAAAATTTAAAGTTTGTGATGAGAATGGTACTGAAAAATATGAATGGGAAGATTTAGATGCCGAAGATGTTAATGATCCTTTTATGGTTAGTGAATATGTTAACGACATATTCGGATACTTGCATCATTTAGAAGTAATCACTTTGCCAAGGAAAGAAGATCTATATAAACACAGAAATATAAGACAAAACAGAGATATTCTAGTCAATTGGTTGGTAAAAATACATAATAAATTTGGTCTATTGCCTGAAACATTATATCTGGCTATAAACATAATGGACCGCTTTCTCTGTAAAGAATTAGTTCAATTAGATAAATTACAATTGGTTGGAACTTCATGTCTCTTTATTGCATCAAAATATGAAGAGGTTTATTCTCCAAGTATAAAACATTTTGCTTCTGAGACTGATGGAGCTTGTACTGAAGATGAAATCAAAGAAGGTGAAAAGTTTATCCTTAAAACTCTAGGCTTTTCTTTGAACTATCCAAATCCAATGAATTTTTTAAGAAGAATTTCCAAAGCTGATGACTACGATATACAGTCTCGAACGCTTGCAAAATTTCTTTTGGAAATATCATTAGTTGATTTTAGATTTATTGGAATATTACCATCTCTATGTGCTGCTGCTGCCATGTTCCTCTCCAGAAAAATGTTAGGTAAAGGTAAATGGGATGGAAATTTAATTCATTACTGTGGAGGATATACTAAACAAGAGCTAGAACCTATATGTCGTATGATTATGGATTACTTAGTTAGTCCAATTGTACATGATGAATTTCATAGAAAATACCAATCTAGAAGGTTTATGAAGGCCTCAGTAATTTCAGTCCAATGGGCTCTAAAAGTCAGAAAGAATGACTATGACATAATGACTTTGCATGAATAAAAGAACTTACTCATAATAGTAATAATAATAATAAAAATAATAACTATAATAATAATAATAATAATATTTCACACCATACTAGTATATTTGGATACAAAATTTTCAAAAGTCCATTCTACTTCCCTCAACAAACCAAAGTGCATAATACTTATAATAATATTGTATATACTATTCCTTAATTACAACTAAATAGATCACTTAAAGATAATTATATTTTTGAAAAAAAAAGGAAAGGGAAAAACCTCAAAGAATTGATTGGAAATGCATGTATTGTACACCAAATTTAGAAGTACTTATTTATAGTATTTAGGTTTTTTAATGCTACTTTATGATATGATGAGTATCTTTTTAGTCTAGTGTTACAGTTGAGGGAAATAATCTTGAGAAGTTACCTATCACCTCTTCTTTTGTCCATTGCTCTACAGTACAATAAACTTCATCATATCTTTTTTTTCTGTATTTAAGGGACATAGCAGATAGACGAGTTTTGGGTGAAGAAATCTCCATAACTAATTCTTTGCAGTATTTTTGAAAGTTCGTATCTGATAATGCATCGATATTACCACTGAAATGTCGAAGATTATCATTCCAAAAGATTCCATTTTTATTCGTTATTCTTCTTGCGATATACATAGATATAGCACTGAGTAGTGATGGTTTAAATGAAATAAAATTTGGACAGCATATAGAGTATTCCACTAAAAATTTTGCTATATTTCTTGTTTCGTCATCATAATTATCAGCTTTTGATATTCTCCTTATAAAATTCATGGGGCTTGGATAAGCGAGCTCAAATTTTAATCTTGTCAACATGTACATTTCAGCAGTCTTTATATCATCTTTTGATGCAGCACCATCTGTAATATAAGCATATTCAGCTAGTTTTGGTAAACTTATTTCTTCAAATTTGGCAGCAATAAAAAGGGATGTCACTGCTAATAGTTGTAATCTCTCAACTGTAACCTTATTTTGAGATAAAAATCTATCCATAATATTTAGAGACAAATAAAGTGTTTCTGGAAAGCATTCAAATTTTTCATGTACCTCTATAAGCCAATCTATCAAGATTGCTCTTGTTCTTGGTGTAATGAAATATTTTGACTCCTTATCTTTAGTGTAGTTATGAGACGGAAGTAGATCTAACTCTCGACGATAAAGATATTCAAAAATTTCATTATTATATTCTGATACCATAGTAGGGACTTTAGATTCTTCATATTCTATTTCTTTTATCGTTAGAATGTTACTCACATTACGTAATTCTAGTTTCTTCTCTACAACGTCATTGCTTTCATTACTTGATATTTGTTCTTCATTATCTTTATATATATGTCTCTTTTTAGATACCACAGTATCACAAATGTTATCATCATTTGTATCAAAGTTTATATCTGGTCTCTTCAGTATCTTCGATGTTGGCTTACCTAAATCAGTATACGATTTGGCATTATTATTGACTACCGCCAGGGCAGGTCTTTTCGTTTTCTCAAAGGCATGATCTTTGGAAGTCCTATGTATGTTTTGATGTTTATTTTCATTCTCTAATTGTCCATATTGTGTTTCTGCTGATCCAGCCATTTCAGTAATAAAGTGTGGTTTATATTTTTAACTTTGAGATAATTAAATGATGTATGCTCTTCAACAATTGGCAGATATCGATTGTGATTTTTCTTTAAGATTGAAGCAGTAATTTCATGCACCCCTCAATTCTACTTTCTGAGTTGGAAAATAATATATATTTCTGTTACCAAATCCCAACCCAATTGAACCTCTTTCCAGACACAATTACCTTCACTATATATTTCTGTCACAAACTACCAGCCTTTTTCACTTTTGACAAATTTTTACCTTTGATACAGACGCGTTCTTTATTTACGCGTTTTCGTCTCACAGAAGTCATCGCGATTTTTTTTGTTTACGTTTTCGTGTTGAAAAGACGTCACAATTTAATTACTGACACTTTCTGGTGCCAGGTGGAAGAAGTGAAGGGAATACAAGGGTATTAGCAGGTATTAGTTGCCCATATGGTGTATATATATTGCTAAGATTTTGCAAAAAATTATAGAAGAATTATACAATCAAAAAACTGTTTGTTATTTTTTGAACTAGGTTTCTATTGGGAAAAAGTGAGATTCCAAACACTAATACAAGATCAGCTTATTTTGGGTTTATGTGTTGCAGTGAATAGTAAGCATGTATATATTATATCAATAGGAGGAAGGAAAAGGTAAAGAAGAATTAACTATCTTTAGAGCCGGATTTCACTTAAAGGATAAAAATATATTACATCTTCATATTGTCAAGGATTATGTTATATTATAGCGTATAAATCTTTTGAGGTGGTATATCGTTAGTGTTTTGTTAAATACTATATTTATTTTATACAGAAGGTTCTAAATTTCGGTTCATTTTTTATTACTTCCCGCAAAGTTGAGTAAGAAAATATCGAATAATAATCATTCTAATATAAGCTCAAAATTTCATAAAAGTGTATATATACAGAATATATGATGTAATTCAAATAGTTTTGAATTATAAAATTTACTTCTAATTTGAATTCTCTTTGGAATCACCTTTATCTAAGCTTTTTTTGGTTTTATTATCTTCACTTTCAGTTTCCAGCTCATCCAAACTTAACTTATCTTGAACTTTAACAATCGATCCTTCTTCTTGTTGTTCTTCATCCTTTATTATTTCTTCTTGTTCCTTCAATTGCTCTAATTTCTCCTTAGGAGAAACTTCATTTTCTTCAATGACATTGACCTTAACTTCATTATATAGTTCGTCAGGAATACTCGTCAAGACATCACAAAGTGAATCATATAAGGATTTTTTGGATGATGCATCACCATAGTTATAGGAAGTAGCCATAATTAACAACGTCGCAGGAATTTTATCCTTCAATCTCATACTTAGCCAAAGTCTTAAATTATTTCTAAGAACAGATTCTTCAGTACCTTTTATTCTTATACCTCTCGAGGCACAAGCAGCACGAAGTTCTTCAGAGTTCAATTGATCACCATCTTCATAGTAAAGAGATATATCATCTTTCTTCAGGTCCAACATTTTATATCTTATACGATAACGCAATATCACATCAGTACCAAATGGCTGAATATTTATATATTTGGCTAAGGCAACCAAGAATGGTCTTGTAACATTATCCAATACAGTATCATCAGTAAATAATCTGGCAACAGTGATTAATTGTTTACGTGATTCAGGTTCACCAGTTTCCCAAACATGCTTATAAAAGTCATTGAAAATTTTTTTTTGTTCATCAGTGATCCCAGAAGGTTTAAAATGGGATTTATTATCTCTAATAATGCTAGACATATGCTCTCTTGTCTTTCTTAAATTCTCAAGCTTCGATTGTTTCGATTTACTAGATTCATATGTTGAAGGTAGTAAGTTTGGGAAAATCTTAAGAGCAATGGGCAACAATAATTCTGCAAATGGGATTAACACAAATGCTGCAAAAGGGACTAGTCTGATGATATCTTGAGTGGTTCTCTTCAATTGCAAAAGTTCCCTACGAGTCATTGGATAACCTGAAGACATTTTCATCAAAAGCCTCGAAGAAACTTTAATTTCAAACCCAAGTAATTTTGTACCATCCCAATAATGGACTATTTCTTCTTTAATCCTATTCCATAAAGGCTTTTTTGGAGTGACTTTCGATACTTCCTTTTTCGTACTCTTGGTAGAGTTAAAACGATACGTACTGAAAGTAGATTGTATTATGGTCTGCCTGTAGCCAGCATTTAATATATGTGTACTTCCTAAGGACGGTTTTACTAACAGTACACCTTGATTAAGGCGAAGAGCCGTAGCTGAATAGTTCATATCTCAGCAAAATGTAAATGGAAAGATCGGTCTTATCTTAAGCAAAGTTTGCTGCTTTTGAATGTAATATCCTTTTTAAAATCCTAAAAATGCTCTCTACTTAAGTAAAAATACAGGATATACACACAGTAATAGGTCATATACACCGGTACTAGCCATGTATGAAACCTTTTGAAAGCAACAATCATCACTAAAGAAATCACATATTTCAAATTCGCTCGGTAATAAATAAAATTTCACTCCAATAAGCCACAGCGAAACCGGTAAGGAAAAAAAAATTTTGAATGAATGAGATAAACAACTTAATATTAATTACATAAAAGGGTTAAAGTATACATACAGAGTCTAACGTATCTATCAGGTATAGTAATATATAACCTAAACTTTGGTTCTATTTCTATTTGTTTTCAACAGCGTCTTGAACCCGTTACACAGTTGAACCACACTCGGATAGTTATAATTTACAAGGTAAAACCCAGTATTTGTTAGTCTGACGTTCCATGTGTACAATGGGGTGTTAGCATTTATCTTGAAATTAATGAAGAACCATCCTGGATGGTCGTAATTCAAACTGAAGTAATATACAGATTTCTTAGGATTGACTTTTGAGTAATCTTCAATGAATTTTATAACTTCTTTAGGAGTACCAGCCTTGAATTTTTCATTAGATGTCATTTCAGTCAATAGTCTAATCTTATGTTGTAAATATTCCACAATCAGTTGATCCAAGTCATGATATCTTTGGTTTTCTACTATCAGTATTTTACCAAGTGCTAATGGATTTTCCTTCTCCAATTCTTGAATATCAATATGTTCAAATAAATCCTTGTCTAACTTCCATGTAATAGCTAGATGGTCATCACCACGACTAGATTGTCTGATTACAAAATCACCACGTTCTTTACTTCTCAAATAATCTTCGGCTTGCTTGCTATTGAATGGGAAATAATATGGATGGTTAATAACACGATGTGTTCTCTTTGCACGAGCCATTTCATTTGTAATTCTCTTTTCCTCTTCAATGTCCTTCAATTCTTGCTGTAGGTCCCAAATAGCTGGATCTTTACTGTAATTTATTGGAACGTATTCATGTTTGATATCATGGTCTAATAAAGAAACTTCTGCTGTTATATTTGAATAATCAATGAAAACGATCTTTCCTGGGTATGTCTTACCAATTTCATATATTTCGCCAGGTGATCTCTTATACTGGGCACCAGCATGACGCTGAGCATTAACGGTACATTCGACTTCAGAATTAGTAACACATTTAATATCATTATGCCAAAATCTTTCGATTCTTACTGGGACAATAGCACCCTTGAAAAAAGTTTTCTCTGTCTCCCCAGTCAAACTTTGAAATATTTCTTCACCTTGTAATGGATGGAAATCGTTTCTTAGCTCTTCAAAACCGTCAAGTAATTCTAATACAATTGTACTTAAATTATTCAACTTTCTTTGACCAGTCTTTTCTTCCAATTGTCGAGCATAAGACTCTAAATTCAAAGACTCTAATTTTGTCCTACGATCTGGATCGTCCCTCAAATACTCTATAAACTCACTCATTGTTCCTTGATCTTCCTTTTCAGCAATAACATCTGGATCATATTCCAATGCATCTGCAGCTACCTTGGTTGCTAGATGGTAGTCCTCTGGATGAATTCTAGTACTATCTAACTGATCGTGTTCCAGATCTTCATATTTCTGTCTCTTCTCATTCCAAGAAATATACAAGAAACCAGCAGAATTCATAAATATTGTCTTACGCAAAATGTTATGCGTAATCAACTGTTGACGAGCCAGAAGTGGTTCATTTAATCTGTGTAAGGATTGAATAAAGTCGATAGCTTTACGTTTACCAAAACCAGCTATATATCTTAAAGCACTCGCATAATAGGAATTATCAGTGGCTTTATTTATTTCTACCCCAACTAAATTTATGATATCAACAAATGCTGTTTCTAAGGATTTTTGTAATAGTTCTGCAGGTAATAGAGCCTGGTTTGGATGAATCGATAGTGATCTTAGTTCCTCATTAGAAAGGTTCGCATATTCGAGTAAAGGAGAATGCATGTAACGAGCTAACCCGATACAGTATTTGACTAATGGTGGTTTATTTGGAAATTCATCTGTGGCACGCTTTGAATTTTGGAAACGAAGAGCAGTCTCGTCTTCGACAAACACAATTGGAATATTGTGACCCCTATTATCAACTATTTGTTTTCTGTGAATGACTTCTTGTAATTTCTTATAAAATTTTTCAGTTTTTGAGTTTGGACCGTTAATACCAATGGCATTTGGTTGACAATTTTGAATAATATTATCTAGAGCATCCTCAAAAGCCTGAGGGTTCATTCTATCGAATGGATTCTCGACAATTTTAAAATCTTTAACGAAATCCCCCTTACGGTTAACGAAAACCGCAATGATGGCATCTGAACCAAATCTACCTTGACCACAACTTAATGTAAGTATTCTTGGTATTTTTGGTTCTTTGAGATTTGGAATAAATGGTGCCTGATCTAATTTCGTCATGAATTTATGACGAACAATTTTAGCAACTAGTTTCTGACAACTCTTAGTCAAATCATCTTTAATTTCATTGGAAATATCGGCAAAGATGTGGTTCAAGGCTTCTTTGAACGCTTCTTTACGGAACGAGTTCCATTCAGTAGCCAATTCAGAAGTATTAGTAGTTTCTAAAGCTATTTGGAATAAATGATCCACATATTGATCTTGAGAGGACATGAATATCTTTACATTGAGTAAATTCAGAGATTCTGCTTCTAGCATTCTTAGAAAAACATCTGGATCTCTACGGAAATGTAAAGGAGTTCTGTTGATAGCATATTTGATATCTTCGTATAAAGAACCTCTCTGAATTTCATTTTTACCTTTCTTGGTTAAAGCAACATCAACCAAATAATACTTATAAAAATCTGATCTGACCTTTTCTCTAATCTTGATGTTTTTGCATAACTCTAAGGAGTAATATTTCTTTACGGTGTCAATAGCTAATTTTTTATTGTTTGCAAATACCTGTAAATCGTCTGCATGGCTCGAAATGACAGAATCAATGACTTCGGAAGGTTTTAAGTTAGGATGATCAATTGCGCTATGAATCTGATGTTGAGAACTAATGTTTGCACCGACTTGTTCGGCTGTTATGCCAACGTCGTTAATGGCTTGGTATAAGGGACTACTTTTGAACTTTTCATAACTTGAATTTTTTAAATGTCTCTTCCCACTATTTTCGGGGTTTAATAATACAGTATTGTTTATTTCATGAGCATATTTGAATTCTAAGAAATTGTGGATATCTTGTAATGCATTCAATTCAGCAACACTGGCGTTTGTTTGATTTTGGAAATAATCATTAATATCAGAATCAGAGATGTTTAATTCTTCATAATATTTTTTCACGTAGTCTCTCTTATTGATTATACTGTGAAATTCAATATCTAAAATAACAATTTCCCATAGATCATCTTCTGTTAGTACAAACCCCCCAGGGGATTTTGATGAAATATAGTTACGACGGTATGCGTAGATAAATGGAACTTCTAAGTTTTCCTCTGATATAAATTTGATTGCATTTCCAATTGCTTCTTTGAATTCGGTTAAATCGTAAGAAGGATCAAAATTTTTATCAGTTGATATCTTATCACTAATCCAATTTCTTTGTAATTCTTTATCTTCGGATGATAGAGCACCGTAATTTGATATACCTACCCTAATTTCCTGAAATCTTTCTGGAATATCAGCCTTTCTTATAATCATATCTTCTTCTGTTAGAAGATTTTGCTTTAGATCTTCTAAATCGTAGATATCATGCAGGTTAACAGTCTTTTTGTTAGATTTTGTAGCGCCTGTTTCTTCATCATATTCCTTTTCATCAACATTTTCGTCTTCTAGATTAGTCTCGTCTAGTTCTTCATTCTCTATCTCGATAGCCCAGTCATAATCATGACCATCACCAAAGACATCGTACATCTCATCAATTTTTTCAGAGGATAAACCTGAGATTTGAGCTGGTGCCTTCATTCGTTGTTGAGCTTGCAATTTTCTTTCAGCTCTTCTCTGTTGTCTTGTTTCTTCGTCTTCATCAGAAAATTCATCTTCTTCAATGAAATCATCCAATTCATCAAGCATACCACCTTTTCTATCTCTATCAATATTTCTATCGTTCTCTTCTTCATCATTATCATAATCATTACTGTCTCTCCTTTGCCTTACATGAGATGATTCATCTATATCTTCAAAAATAGAGTCTAGTTGGGAAGTACCCACGGTAGTCGTTCTATTCTCTTGACTTTCATCATTCTCGCCATTCTCATCATCTCTCCTCTTTAACCTCTTCAGTTTCCCACTCGAGGTTCCTCTATCACGCTTAACACCAGCATTTTCCATCAACAAGTCCAAATCATCCTCAGACAATCTATCATCTTCATCATCCTCCCTCTTTCTCCTCTTATGTTTCCTCTTCTTTTTAGAGAGAGTTGTGTCATTGTCCTCATCTTCATCATCAACAATGAAACCTTCTTTGACTTTTCTAGCTTCTTCTTCATCTTCGTCTAAGTCAGCATCTTCTTCAGAAGAATCAAAAACGTCCTCTCCCTCTTCCTCATCACTAGGAGGAGCGCTATTATTAATATTCTCAATGATATCGTCTTCGGTTTTTCTACTCGTAGAAGCAGAAAGATCCCTTTCAGTATCACTCATTTTTCAAATGAAGAAATATAAATTCAAGTATTCCTGTTACCTCAAACTATACGCCAATTTGTACGGGTTGCTGAACTTACCACTCTACCTGCTATATAAATGTCGATATTCACTACAACAAGAAATAGCATAACAGCTAAAGGTTTCTTTCAATGATTCCATTAAATGATATTTTTTTTCATACTTCCTAATTTTACAAAGAAAAAGCACGTGGAAAGTGACAATAATAAGAATAAACTCATTAACCTTAAATATTTACAGATAATTTTATTTAGTAAGCAGCCAGCCGTTGTCGAAATAAGTTGCGCTGCTATAGGAGAAGTTTATATATAGAAGAGTAGGGTGAATTATTATTTTTTTCAATACGTTTGTTCCAGCAAAGTACTTTTGAATTTTGAGAATACTGAAATTTATTTGAACATTTCAGCTGGCAAAAGATTTGTATCCATTTCGTTTCCTTGTTCTTGCAATTTATTCTTTTCTGAGATATTACGTTCTATTTGCTTGTCTTGTTGACCTTGTTCCATAACATCTGTTCCACAATTACATTTACTTCCGGTTCTGCTAGTAATTTCTTTGGCAGTTTGCACATGATCCATTTTATCTTCTACTTCATCATTGATACTTGAGCGACTAATTATACTACTACTATTACAGCAGCCAGAATGTCCAATTGAAGAGTTATCATTCTTGAATCGAATGTTATCACCATTGGAGACCATACTTTCAACTTCAGTTTCTTCACTATTCTTTGTGGTTAGTTTACTAGATGAATGTCTTCCACATTCACATTGGGTACCCCCAGGACAACGTCTTGTTCTTTCAATTTCTCTTGCTATATCCCATCTCTTTAGCATTGCCAGTTTACATCTGTTGAAGAAAACTTCCGATAATGTTAATCCGACAATCACAGCAAAGACATATGTCAACACAAACGACATTGCTACTAACATTAACATGTATATTAACATGGTGGAAGCAAAAATCAATAAAGTTCTAACAATATCATGACAGAAATCTAGCAAAGAAGGTGAAAATATTTCAGTCACTAAATTAGGAAGTCTTGGTAAGGCATTCATTCCAATGGACTGGTTGATATAATATTCAGATCTAAAGTCCTCAGAATTGGAGTTGGCACTAGACAATGAGCTATACTTGTTTGTCTTGTCCCATTTCTTGAACCAATGAACTTCAAGGCACCAACTAACAAATAATAACGTCTTGTACACAAATGCAGTAGCTACAATTAACACAAATATACCAAACGCCTGCCTCTTATTATTAGCATACAATTTTTCAAACAAAACAGGATATTTCATATATTCCCTTGTGAGATAAGAATTCATTTCCATATTCATACCACTGTTCATATCCATACTGCTACCATTGCCCATATCCATACTGCTACTGGTGCTCATAGCCATAGCCATTGCCGAGGTAGTAGATACCATCCCAGCAGATGATGTCATACTCATCTCATCCATACCATGCATATTTCTCAATTTCAATATACTCTATCTTGTATCACTGTTTTTAAAGGGTTTGAATTGAGTCCTGTTTTTTACCACGCTCAGACTCTACACTAATACAATCTCTTCTAAGACACAAACAGAAATGTATAGATACCTTCTTTCGTTCTCTAACAAACTGAATATCGTACCAAACATCGATTACTATCTGTATTTATCTACAAAGGGTTGTCTTCTTATACATTTCAATATCCAAGTTCGAGGTTTTTTAATTTGCGCAATTTGACGATCGCCATGAGCAAATTTAGAAATTCCCTTTTTAGGTAAACACAAGTGTCAGTGCCACAAATTAAATTGTATTTTAACTATATAATATTACGAAATATATCTGCATCTGTCTCGATTCTTAGTGGGATACTAGGTTCGACTGTATAGTTGTCCATTATGGTGTCCTTTTGTTCTTCTGATGTAGAAGTAATGAAGGCCGTACCGTACCGTTGTTTTATTGCAGTTCCAACTATTTTCAATATTTCAGTCAAGACAGTGGTTACTAGTTTCCATGCTTCATTTCTACTGCGGAACTTGGCAAATAGATGTTTCGTGAGTAATCCCGGTCTTCCATTGGACTTTTCTACTATCTCACGGAGTTCTTCACTCCTGATTGCAAAACCTTTCATCTTTAGGAATGCCTCTAACTGGAGATATATTTTCTTATTAACTATTTGTTCTTCACTCATTGGGCTCGTTATCATTATTGAGATCTTACTTCTTAACTTCGACCTTATTGATATCTTTTGTTTAAAAAATGACATATATTTCACTAGATCTAGTGATTTTATAATGTGTTTATCTGCAACATCAATACCATCTTGGAAATCGTACTCTTCATCAGTAATATGGTTCTGGTACTTTCTATGTTGTTTCATTTCATATGAATTCAAGGATTCATAATTACCATTTTGCACATTAGCTACAATTTCGTTTAATAAATTAGGTGGGCCTGATTCGTTTTCAATTTTTTTTGTGCTCTGATTTGCTAATATGTCATAATAGCTCTTAACGTATTTGTTTCGGAAACTTTCCTTAGTTAATGTTCTTAAAATTTTATTCTCTAAATACCAAAAATATTCATTGATATAGTTTTCCAAATCTGGTGGAGTACTACTAGACATCACTGTAATGTGAATACCAATAGTTTCACTCATTACACGTAGACCACCAGTTACAATATATCCTATCTGTCTCAGATTTCTTAGAAATGATACTAAAGTGAACGACATTAAATACTCCGTAAACATAGCTAGAGTATAATCTTTCTTACTATCTCGTTTTCCCAACTGGATGAAATATACAATACTATTATTGGGATCATCTATGGGGCCCTCGTATCTGATGGCTAGATTTGTCTCCGGTAATAAATGCTTGGTTTCTGACTTATATTTCAACTGATTTTCTCCTTGCTCTTTTTTCTTATCCATATGATGAGTAAGATTATCGTTGAGGTACTTATTTATATCATCAGCAGAAAACAAATGCCCTTGAATAAATAAAATGAGATACAGATCTTGAGATATAAATTCTTTACAAAACTGTAAAAACATATCTATATCAATTTCTTCTAAGGCTTCGATTCTACTTTGCAATGTCCACATATACTTTTCTAAAACAATCAGCAAACCAACACTTGCTAATTTAACGCAATTGTCATTAGCTGCATCACTATATTTTGACCTTACAAGTATTCTTGCTTTTCTAAATATTTCATTTGTGACAAATCCCTTTTCATTAGTTATTTTATAGAGAGTACTAATAATATCCTTTACTATTGGTAGGATACCTTCTGAAAATCCAGAAACTGTAAATTTTAGGTTCACAGCTCCTGTTGTTGAAGAGGAAATTTCGTATGAATAACCTAATTTTAATGCTGGGTATAATTGAGACGATAACAAATAAAATACAATTTGCCCTAATATTTCTAAATGCATGGTATTCTGAGGAGAAGGTTTGATTTTTAGCGAAAATAAGTCAAAAGTAACGATGGTTTTCAACTGGGTAAACAAGTTGTCCTTTTGAATGTTTGGTAATACCCACATTTCATAGTAAGAATTTCTACTCACCAAAGTTGGTTTATTATCTGTGGTCTCAAGTTGAACTTGAGGGCGTAGCATTGAAAATCTAGACGCTAGAGATGCTTCAAGAAATAATTGTTGTAGTACCATTTCATCTTTGCAAAATGATGGAATAAATGCATTAGGTTTAGGATACTCAAAAAGCTTCAGAGCTTCTTGAGCATTCACTTGTTTAACTATTTTCTTAAAGTTTATAGTAGCTATCCTATAATCAAATTCGAAATAAAAATCTGTAACTAATGCAGCAGATGAAATAGATGTGAGAGGATTATTCTGTATCTGGCCTAAGAGTATCAATCGTGCATTAGTATAGTGCATAGCTTTCTTTAAGAATAATTGGAACCTTCTTGCCTGGTTTGCCCACCATTCTTTACGTTGGGACTTAACATCTTCGTATTCATCTCCACTATCCTGAAGTGTACCATCCACAATAGTTGGGGATCCCTTAAAGAGATAAGATATATTCAAGTCTTCTAGATTGTCCTGTAGAAGTTCACTTAAAGTGGAGCACTCCTCCATTGGAGATTTTTCTTTCTTTTGATACAAAAATTTTATGAGGGTTATCATATTGGTCTCTTCTA
The DNA here is from genome assembly GCA_030571575.1 of Kazachstania viticola. NCBI lineage: Eukaryota > Fungi > Ascomycota > Saccharomycetes > Saccharomycetales > Saccharomycetaceae > Kazachstania > Kazachstania viticola. Next base: position 146,936 of record JAJLXZ010000007.1, read on the forward strand.
AAAAATCAGAGGCATCATTTGAATTATTTCTTGTAAAACCTTTATAAAAATCTTTGAGTATTACCTTTGAGATGTAATCAATTTTCTGTAAACCAGTTTTTGTTAATGTTAATTCTAGGATTAATCCGATATTACTTGTGGCAAAGGTGGAGGTATAAGCATAGCACGAAGTAATCCATCCTTTTATGACCAGATAATGATGGAGGGAAGTTTCGGACTCATCACCAAGTAATTCACACCAAATATCGCTAAATATCTTCACTTCCCTACTTGAGAATAATTCAGTCGAGTTTTTTATGATTGGAAATACATAGCGTATAATGTTTTGTTTGCTAGACTGTATAAATATTGCATTTTCTTTCTGTGAGTTATCAAAACAATTAATATTTCCATACTTCTTTGTCCAAGTTTTCTCCAAAATGTTATAGTTATACAGGTTTGGGCCTTGTTCATAATCGTACACCTTGGAGCTTCTTTTGGAGGATATTAAGCTCAGTCTACTCCTTCTTGAAAAGTTAGTATTTTTTATATCACCAAAATTTGTAATTGCTAATTTCGTTAAAAGATTAACTGATTGTGGCCCTCTTATACATAAAGTCATATTTGAAGCAAAAAAATACTGTTTGAAATAATCAGATAACATATTTCTGAGATTGATACCTTTCAATTGAGTGAAATTATTCAATGTATGGATATTTCCAGTAGAAAATTGATTGAACGGATGTTTCTCATTCGATAATAACCTGGTTGCATGATATAATATTTTATTCAATGATGACATATTTCCGTCATGTTCACTTTCTATAGCATAGATTTCTTTATTTATTTGAACAGGGTTGAAGAGAGGGTCCTTGAATGATGAAGAGAAAAGGTCCAGAACTTCATCGAATAACATTTTCCCATCTTGATTAACTTTTGGGAATTCAAAATAAAAAGTTGTTTGTTCACCTGTCGTGAAAGCATTTCTTGAGCCTTTATTCTTTATAATCATATCATGATAAAGCCCTGGATTGGGATATTTTTTATTACCAGCGGATAGAATCATATGCTCGCATAAGTGTGCTAACCCAGGGACACCTTTAGGGTCATTGTGGGAACCTGTTGCTACTGTTAAAGAGCATGCAGCTGAAGTATCCATCGGATCAGAGATTAAAAGACATAAGATACCGTTTGGTAATCTACATAACTTATGCGTTCTATTTGAATATGACAATGGAGTGTATAATTGAATCTCATAGTTTTGAACGTCTAACCAGGACATAAAATTTGTGTTGTTAACGATATCTTAAAATGTTTCAACTCGAATTAGAAGTTTCAATAACATTGTAATTGACTATTCTGGAAAAGAAATCTTCACTACTATTTTACAATTGTATCTATGAAAATTCAGAACCTACCTAATGAAATGTTGTTCACTACTTTGAGAGAAACTTTAAAATGTGACATCCTCATCGCGAAATTATCCTATTTAGGTAATGTACATGTTGAAACTTCTCAATAAACCTCAAAAAGCACAAACATTTGCAATACTCGGATACTTTAATAAGTCGTGAAAAAAAAATAAAACTTTGCTTTTCGAAAATTCTAAACATCTAATGTATCTACAGTAAATGAATAATCTACTCTTATTATCAAGGATGCAGTATCTTCATCTACTTTCTAAAAACAAAAATAATTTATGAAGAGTTGAAGAAGTGGTTGGCAAAAAAAGTTTCTCCCGGGGGCGAGTCGAACGCCCGATCTCAAGATTTCGTGGTAATCAAATTACAGTCTTGCGCCTTAAACCAACTTGGCTACCGAGAGATAATAACTTGAAATTTTAAAAAAATAGTGGGTAGTGAATCGTACAATTAAATGCTTTTTTTATTATATTTTGTAGATTAAAAATGTTCAATTTATACTTATGTTGTATGTTCATTAAGCGACACTTTTAATTCTTCAATAAATGCACTAATATGTGGAGTTTTGTAAGCGTTCTAGGTATTTTAAATATTTGAAAGTATGTCATATTTTACAAAACATTAACTTTTAGTATTGTTTATTCGTTATTTATGGTTAGAGTCCTTTAACATTAAAATGAAATATAAGAAACAAAAAGATTTTTTATAAAATACTATACAGATAAAAATATGCTAGTAAGTATATTTAATACAAAATATTATCGGTACATATCATTACAGGTTAATTATCTGGTTGGATATTGGGATTCTCGTCAGATTTTTTCGTCATCCTCTAGTTGTAGTCCTACAGCCTAGAAATAAAGAAACTTTTATATCGCTTATTAGCATTTATAGTCAAAATTTAAGTCCCATAAAGATATTTTTTACCATTTTTTGTCATGAGAAACCAATTATTAGAACCGTGCTCAAAAAAGTCTTCAAATCCACGTACAACTCAAATTAGAAATTTATTGATTCGAAGATGTATATTTGAAGTCATATAGACTCTACTTTCAATAAAGGCAGGTTATACCAGTCAGAATCTGGAGAATTTGTGAGTAAAACATACAATGTCATACCAAATATTGCAAATGCTATTATTGTAATACAAATATAAACATTATAGTACCTATTTGATGTCATTCGGTTAATTGTAACGTATTAAAATTTCTCAAAGAGTAAAAAACTATTTTAAGACATAATTTCTGAACTACAGAATATTACAAAAAAATAAAAAAGTCTTGCAATTATTCAACTCCACTGTTACTCTACAATATATATTCATATACATCTTCAAAATGATGTGATTAAATTCAATATTATATTTTTTTAATTTTGTTAGACTATTCCAAATTTTGTGTTATTTACATATATGCATAATAAATCTCAGATAAACCGATACTCTATTTCTAATTTATTCTAGTTCAAATCTCCTTTGAACTCTACCCAAATAATGCATCATCTTCATTGTCTAAATTACCATGGAAAAACCATGAAAAGATTACAATACTAGAATATATAATCAACCCACCAAGCATACTCATAATACAACTTAGGGACCCTATTAATTGTGAATGATAAAATACCATAGGTAACACTATCCCACTTGTAACGAACATACCTGTCCAGAAATGACCAAAATCACTACCATTATTAGAAGATTCCGACATAAAATCATTAGAGCTATATGAATTCTTACTAAATAAAGAATTTGGAATTGGTGCCAGTAGGAAGACTAGCACATCAAATAATGGGTAGTAATTGTGAAATAATGCACAACTTAGTATCACTAATAAGAAACCCAATGCAAGGAATCCCGATAAAAAAATAATCTTAGTCAATGGCGATAGTTTTAAGTCCAAACCCATACTGTATAGTTATTATTATTTATAAATCTCAATGGATTTCTTTCAGATACTTTTTTCTTATCCCTATATATTTCTTATGAATCTTATCAGTTAATTTACATTTTACACCTTATAATAAAAAAAGATGAAATCCGAGAATTATGCGCCCCGTGTGCTGTGATGAACATAACAATAATTTCATTTATAGACAATAACTAAATACAAGATGGTGTATAGCTATAAACATATATATAAGGAAGGTATGGTTATGGCATACACATTATTTACAAAGTATTAATGAAGGTGCTTAGTAAAAGTGATCTTTTTGTAGTATCACATTTAGAAAAAAACGGTATATTAATTTTGAAGGTTTTGAAATTATTGTTTGTTTTCACCTTCACCTGATTGAGGGTTAGAAGATGCATTGTCACCGCTGTTATTGTTCTTGTACATTTGTTCAAATAGTTTCATAGAGGCAGTTTGCAATTCATCAGTCTTTGTCTTCAATTCTTCGGAATTGATATCTTCACCAGCTTGAACTCTTGCGACAACTTCTCTTAGGGATGCAATTTGGTCTTTGACCTTTTGTGCTTCAGCCTTATCTACTTTACCTTCAAATTCGTTTAATGAATTTTCAGTATCATTAGCTAATTGATCGGCTTTGTTAGCAGTTTCAATAGCTTGTCTCTTGGCTTCATCTTGAGATTTGAATTTTTCAGCATCGTTAACCATTTGTTCAATTTCAGCATCAGATAAACCAGATGAACCTGCAACAGTGATAGAGGCGTCCTTGTTAGAAGCCTTGTCTCTAGCTGAGACATTAATGATACCATCAGCATCGATATCAAAGGAGACTTCAATTTGTGGGACACCTTTTGGAGCAGGAGGAATACCGGCTAAGTTAAAGTTACCAATCAATTTATTATCTCTAACTAATTCTCTTTCACCTTGGAAAACTCTAATTTCTACAGAAGTTTGACCAGCGGCAGCGGTAGAGAATATTTGTGATTTCTTTGTTGGAATGGTAGTATTTCTTGGAATTAATCTAGTGAATACACCACCTAAAGTTTCAATACCTAAAGAAAGTGGGGTGACATCTAATAATAAGACATCAGTAACTTCACCTGATAAGACAGCACCTTGAATAGCAGCACCAATAGCGACAGCTTCATCAGGGTTTACAGCCTTTGATGGTTCTTTGTTAAATAATTGTTTAACGGTTTCAACAACTTTTGGCATTCTTGACATACCACCGACTAATAAGACATCGGAAATATCAGAAGTGGCTAAGTTAGCATCCTTTAGAGCTTTCTTAACTGGATCGACAGTTCTCTTAATTAATGGTTCAGTTAAAGTTTCAAATTGAGCTCTACTAAATTTCATGTTAATATGTTTTGGACCAGATGCATCAGCTGTAATGAAAGGTAAGTTAATTTCAGTGGAGACAGTAGAAGATAATTCAATCTTGGCTTTTTCAGCGGCTTCTCTGATTCTTTGAATAGCCATACGGTCATTTTCTAAATCAATACCAGATTCAGCTTTGAAACGAGAAACAATTTCTCTTAATAAATAAATATCGAAATCTTCACCACCTAAATGAGTATCACCATTTGTAGATTTAACTTCAAAGACACCATTATCAATATCTAAGATTGAGATATCGAAGGTACCACCACCTAAATCGAAGACAGCGACAACTTTAGAATCAGATTTTTCTAAACCATAAGCTAAAGCAGCAGCAGTTGGTTCATTCACAACACGAAGAACATTTAAACCAACAATTTGACCTGCATCTTTGGTGGCTTGTCTTTGAGAGTCATTGAAATAAGCTGGAACAGTGACAACAGCATTCTTTGCAGCTTTACCTAAATAAGATTCAGCAGTCTCCTTCATCTTATTTAAGACAAAACCACCAATTTGAGCAGGAGAATAACTTTGACCCATAGCTTCAACCCAAGCGTCCCCATTAGAATGCTTGACAATCTTGTAAGGAACTTGTTTTATATCTCTTTGGACTTCAGCATCTTCAAAACGACGACCAATTAGACGCTTTGTAGCAAAAAGAGTATTTTCTGGGTTAACAACAGCTTGACGTTTAGCTGGAATACCAACTAAACGTTCACCTTCCTTTGTAAAAGCAACAACAGAAGGAGTAGTTCTAGCACCCTCAGCATTTTCAATAATCTTAGGAATCTTACCTTCCATAACTGCTACAGCAGAGTTGGTGGTACCTAAATCAATACCAATAACTGAACCTTGAACTTTGGTAGATTGGAAACGGGAACTCAAACGTAAAGAATTACCTAGCGTAGACTTACGCATAATACTCTTGGCACCTAGCATAGTAAATAAATGTAATGTATAACTTGTATGTGTCTATTTTCTTAATAATACTCCAATACAAAAAAAACTCAATTCTTCAATCCAACTCAATTCAATTAACTAAAAGTTTATAAACACCTGAATCTCTCTTTCACATGATTAAACTAAGCGTTTTTCCAAATTTCAACGCCGATTTGAAATGACACACAAAAATATTTCCGTATCTGGTGATTTGCGTCCAGAGTGACAAGTATAAGCATTGAAATGTGAAATATTTGAAGACATCTCGAGGAATTTGGGGACAATTGGAGGTTTTGGGGCCCATTGGGTAGTCGCAGGGAGTATTAGTGTGTGATGAGCAAGTTTGAGAGGATTCCCGTGGTGGATCTGGACCGTGTGCAAGATGAGGCCGATTTGTTGGTGATTGTTAAGTCGATTCTGCTGAGCAATGACACATTTCTGTTGAAGAATTATGCTAACAAGGCAGTCCTTGATGAGCTTATGGATGGACTGAGTGCTGGACAGTGTTTTCCCAGTGTGCAGCAAGGGTTTGACGCCAATTTCACAGGTGTTTTCCCTTTGAAAGAGGATGTATTGTTGGAGCAGTATATTACAACCACAGATCAAACTTTGAATTTTGATAGACCTATACCTACTGGTGCTTTGAAAGGGCTTTATTCAAGGCTGCATAAAGTGGCTTTGTTTTTCACTCAGTTGTGTCTTGAGGCTATCAATTTCGATATGGAGTTGGACATAACTAATCGTTATTCAACAAAGATTACAAGGTTTGTTAATACATCTAGAGCTGATCTACGGGATGACAATGGAATACTAGGAGCTATTGATGGTTCCTTGGAATATTTATTTCAAAAAGATTATAAAAGTCATTCTTCATCTGGTTTGATAACTGTTTTTCCAGATGCCAATGGAATCAGATATAAACCATTATCATCAACTTCTGATGATAACGTATGGGCAACAGTTGATGACGAAGATTGTATGCTGATACATACTGGTACACTATTATCTCTATGGTCCAATGGTCTCCATTCGACTTCCCCTTTACAATTGGATATTGGTTCGAATCATTGTATCCATTTCACAATATACCCTGAATTATCGGTACCAATTTCAATAAATGCTACAAATACGGAGAAAAGGACAATTGCAGATAGATTACTACAGGAACAAATTGATGAATTTCCTGAGATTGCACAAAAATTCTATAAGAGAGAATTATCACAACAACTAATAAGGAAAAGAATAAAATTTTATAAAGATCTTTTTTCAATCTCTGAATCTGTCTTATCATTACATAAGATTGCTAAATCAACCAATTTAGCACCGGAGTTACAAGTATTATTACCACAAATGAGTAATATGATGAAAAAAAAGATATCAGAAGACCATTTCCTTCGAATGTTATCACTTTGGCCAGAAGCATATATAATTGAGGCAAACTCAATGGGAGAGTTAACAGTTAAATTACCTGAACAAAATGGGGTAGCTAGCTTAACTAATTCATCTAGGCGGCTTAATTATGTCAAATTTGCTGATGAATGGCTATCAAAGAATATTGATTTACCATCAGTACCTGAAGACTTATCATTACTTAAAATTAATAAGAGAAAGAAACCTAGTGATGATATGATTGAAACAAACATACGGAATAATAAACATGTATCTCGTAATGAAAAGAAATATATCTCTAATGATAAGGAAGACTTTGTTTTTAAGGAAAAGAAAATTGATTCCCAGACTAATTTATTAGAAAGATTAAGGGAGAGAGAAAGAAGAGCAGCAACTTTACTGTCACAACGTCAAGAAAAATATGAGCAATTCATAAATGTGAAGATGAAACAGGTATTCAATATATTAATTTCTTTAACATCAAATCAACCATACACTGCAACACATCTATGCTCATTGATCACAGATAGTCTGCAAGATAGTAATAATCCTATTGGATCACAAGAGGCTGAAGATATCTTGATAAAGTTACAAAACCTATTGCATAATGATATATCTGTATATACAGTCGATGGAGGATTAAGAGTGTTCCGTTGGAATACATTAGATAGAGAAATCTTCAAGGAGGCATTAGATAAAACTTAAAAACTTATATATCAGTTTTTTCACAATAACTTATTGTAATTATTTTTCAAAAATTTCTTCTTTGTTCTTTATAAATAAATAAGTAAATAAAATGCTAGAATAGAGAAACATATATATTAAATAAAAGAGAAGAAAAAAGCTTTAAAATTAGTTTGTTTCGTAAAATTTTTTCTTTTTTATACCTTTTCAAACTCTTTACAATAATAAATATGGATTATTGTTTATTATTATTATAATTATTTAAAAGAAATGAGATTAATCAGATCTTGGAGCTTCCTTGAAAGAGATAGCAGCTTCTTCACCCATAGCAGAGATGATGGTAACCATTAAATCCTTACCTTCATCGAAAGCTTCTTGGATGTTGTCACCTAATTCACCTTCTGGAGCTTTAATATCATCCTTGGTGTCACCGTCCATAGTCATTAAAGATAAGTAACCATCATCGATATCTAATAATTGGAATTCGGTTCTCTTAACGAATGGAACTTCCATATTGTGAGTAGATGGAGATAAATCTTCTAACTTCTTACCGGTGAAGATATCAATGGCAACTAAATGGACTTTAGCGTGACCGTGCTTACCGGTCTTGGAAGTAGACATGTCAACAATCTTACATGGACGACCCTTGATGACAACAAAACCGTTCTTTCTTAAAGCAGAACATTGTAATGGGTAAGTAGCGGATGAACCGGCATCAACGGATTCGAAATTGTGTTCTTCTTCAGCCATTATGTATAATTGAGTTGTATGTAGCGATTTTATATGGATTGCAAAAGATCTAACTATAGAAAAAACACTAAATAATCTTCGAAATCAAGCAATATATAGAAACCAATGAATAAGAATGAAAGAAAGAAAAGTAAGCAAGAACAAAAATCGAAGACAACGCAAGAGTATACTCTCCAATGATTAGTAATCTGAACACACACTGCGGGCAACCTGGCACCGACACCAACCGTCGCATACTCCAAATCCCTATTTAAACAACATTGAACGAGTAATTCGAACTGCAAACCTGTTGCTTATTCCTCCATTCATCTTTGTGCTTTGCTTGCCATCTCAAGATTCCTCGAGAAATTTTTCACTTTCCTAATCGGGAAATTTTCACTCATTGACCCAAGAATTTGCCTTTTGACAGGAAAAAAAAGCGAGATCTGAAAACAACCCAAACATCTCCACATTTGTGACTGTAAATCACGTGATGTCTTATTTTTCAAAATTTTCAATTTTTTGATTTTTTTCACAAGTATAAACAAGAAGTGAAGTATATTGATAGTTGTTGATCGAAGAGTATTGGAATGTGGTATTTTTGAGTGTAGAGTGTGCTTCTTTGGTTGAAAGAAGGTTTGCAAGTCTTTTCTTAGCTCTATTCAGCTTTTTTTTTTTTTAATATTGCTGATCATATTATTTACACAATATAGAAGTGATGAAATACAGTACGAGCTTAAAAAAACGTGTGCTACAAGTCTGTAGCAATTCTCCTATGGTGAGTTTGATAGGATCATTTCTTACAGTGATACTACTGTTTAGATTACTCTTTGCATCTTCTTTTAACGTTTTAGCGTTTTTTTCGTCCAATAATTTATTTAAACCTTATGTCCCAAATTTCAAGAACGTACCGGATGTTGAATATTATGATCTACGAAATTATCAAGGGCATAAAAATGGTTGGCAAACTAATGATAAGATTCTTTTCTGCGTTCCTTTAAGAGACGCCGCTGAACATCTTCCTATGTTCTTTACTCACTTAAATGAAATGACTTACCCACATAATTTAGTCGACTTATCCTTTTTGGTCAGTGACTCTTCGGATGACACTATGGGTGTCCTACTATCACATTTACAAGCTGCACAATCTCAACAAGATAAATCAAAGAGATTTGGTAATATAGAAATTTTTGAAAAAGATTTTGGTCAAATTATTGGTCAATCTTTCTCCGATAGACATGGTTTTGCAGCTCAAGGTCCAAGAAGAAAACTTATGGCAAGGGCTAGAAACTGGTTAGGCTCTGTCGCAATTAAACCATATCATTCATGGGTTTATTGGAGGGATGTAGATGTAGAGACTGCTCCAAAGACTATTATGGAAGATTTAATGCATCACGATAAGGACGTTATTGTTCCAAACGTTTGGAGACCTTTACCAGATTGGTTAGGTAATATACAACCTTATGATTTGAACTCATGGCAAGAATCTGAAGGTGGTATTCAATTGGCTGACTCTTTAGATGAAGATGCCGTTATTGTGGAAGGTTATCCAGAATACGCTACTTGGAGACCACATTTAGCCTATATGAGAGATCCAAATGGTGATCCAGAGGAAGAAATGGAATTAGACGGTATCGGTGGTGTTTCGATTTTATCAAAAGCTAAAGTCTTCAGAACTGGTTCTCATTTCCCCGCATTCTCTTTTGAAAAACATGCTGAAACTGAAGCCTTTGGTAAACTTTCTCGTAGAATGAATTATAACGTTGTAGGTTTACCACATTATGTTATTTGGCATATTTATGAACCATCTACAGAAGATTTAAAGCATATGGCTTGGATGGCTGAAGAAGAAAAACGTAAAGTTGAAGAAACTAGAATTAAAGAATTCTATGATAAGATTTGGGAAACTGGATTTGAAGACGTTAGAGATGAGTGGAATTCCGAGAGAGACTCTATATTATTAAATATTGATCTATCTGCCACAAGTAATGAAAAGATAGTGGTTGATTGGTCTGATGAAGGAGATGCTTCGGATATAGTTGAAAATGATAGAATAGCTGAAAAGAAAGAAATACCAATAGACTTCGATCCAAATCATCAATAATTAAATAATTAATTTAACTATTAACAATTAATGTAACAAAGTGATTTATAGACAATTGTGTGATGTTGACATCACAGAGACGGTAATTTTATTATATGAATAACCTAATTATATCTTCATAAGCCAAGAGAAAAATAATTGATTTCTGTCGTTTATTTAATATAAGGAACGATTTAAATATTTTAATAGCGAGTTAACTTAGCCTCATTTCTAATAGATTGGATGTTCATAATCGGATGAAATATATTTCAGCCATTAAACTGCAAGAATATTCCAGTTAATAAAGTATATGCTTATGTTTTAGAATGACGTTAATAACATGGTAAATAGAATATGAACTCTTTTGAGACTTATTCCCCAAGTACGTGGGTATCAACATTATTCTTGATACTCTTTATAATCTCTACATTATTATTTAGTATTCTGGCTAATCAAAGATGGAAGGAAACGGTCAAGACATCGATCAAAGTATATTTTCTAGTATATATATCCATATATTTAGCAAGCATATGTGAAATATTTGGGCTAATTACTCAATATTTCTACACAGACAAGACATCTCAAAAGAATACATTTCTACTACTCAATGCGCTTTTCACTCTAGGACCAACATTCTATTCTGCTTTTACATTGATATCCTTCAATATTATTATCGATAAACGACAATTTCATAAATTCAAACTACCATTATTTTTACCAACTGATATGATATGTAGAATCTTACAATCTTCAGGTAACGCTATGTTATTCACTAATTATCAAGGAGGCAAGAAATTAATCACTGCTGGATTAATTATTCAGTTAATATTTTCAATTTATTTTCTTTCTCTGATCGCATATTACAGACATGAAAGTAAGCAATACATGACTGCGTCAGAGATGCAATATTGCTTGCCAATAGAAAAGCAATTATTGCTACAACTTCTCCTTACAACAGTGATGCTTCTCATTAGAAATACTATAAGAACAATCGAATATTTCGGAAACACGTACCTCAGGAGACATGCCTGGTGTTTCTACGTATTTGATTCACTGATAGTAGTGATAATATCATTTCTGCTGACGATTGGCTTCTCTATGGGTAATATAATTGATCTAAAGGAGAAAAAACACATGATATATGAGCAGAATAAGTTTGATGAGCAAGAATCAGATGTCAGTTTAGAAGTTATATCAATCGCAAATATCGAATTCAAGTAGATGCAAAGCTCAATAACAAGAACCTCGAGGATTTCGTATATTTTCTTTATTTATTTTTGCTCATATGTGCCTAGATCCACAGAAAATTCCGCAGTACCTGAAAAAAAATGTAACAACATGTTAATATCGAAAATATTAAAGGAGTAGGGATAAATATATTCATATGAGATCTGTTGGGATATCGCTGGAGGAAAGTCTTTAGGTGTTAACAATTGGCATTATTACATGGTGAATGTAGAAAACAAATGCGAAAGGAAGGAGGATATGTCTGACGATAATGATAATGATATGAAGAAGGGTGCTCGACTTTTCAAGACAAGATGTCTTCAATGTCATACAATTGGGAAAGATGGCCCACATAAAATAGGTCCAAACCTTTCTGGTATATTTGGGAAAAAAGCTGGTACACAGGAGAAATACTCTTATACTGATGCCATGATGAATAAAGATATAACTTGGACAGAGGAAAACATGTCAGAGTATATAACTAATCCAAAGAAATATATACCCGGTACTAAAATGGCCTTTGCTGGTCTTAGAAAGGAAAATGATACAGAGGTAGTAATTAAATATTTAAAGAAAGCCGCTAGTGAGTAATTAATAATCTAGGTGAATGCCAACCTTAAGTTATGTTTAAGTATATAAATATTCTTAAATAACTGCGAAGAAATGAAAAACGAAAAAACAAAAAACGGTAAAAGTTGTTGTTGGAGGTAATCATAGTTGGAACTTAACATTTGGATTCCTTTCTTGCTTCTCCTCATCATTTGTATCTCCAGAATCAATATTGATTATTGGCATTTCTGAAGTTACCACCTTAGATGCAATATTTCTTTCGATAACGTTCTCTTGGGACGAGGAATTCTCCATGTTCATAGCTTCTGCTTTATACTTGTCCTTATTCTTTTCAGACAGCATATGAGTAAATGATTTTTGCCTTTCTCTAATATTCCAATTCAATGTTCTACTTATACTGTCAATAAATTCAGTAGATGATGATTCCAATGTAGGAAAACTATAAGGACTTGCTGAAACAGTTACAAAGTCACCTCTTTGTAATTCAGTTCTATCTTTACCATCAAACGTAGCCCAAGCAGTACTTCTAGCTTTTAACGCCACTTTAACTTTCAAAGTGATATCTTCAGGTAATATTAGAGGTCTGAAACTTAAAGTATGAGGACATATTGGAGTAACTGCAATAGCATTTACGGTTGGGTAGATTAAAGAACCACCAGCACTCAATGAATAAGCAGTTGATCCGGTAGGAGTAGCAATAATAAGACCATCTGCTTGAGTTAATGTCATGAAGGAATCATTACCATAAAGTTCCAAAGCGGAAATAAAAGAAGAAGGGCCCCTATCTACTGTTAATTCATTTAAAATATGATGTGTAGATATGAGTTCGATATCAGAAATTTTTTCACCAGTCTTTTCATCAATTCTTGGTTTATGTCTTCTGTACACGTTACATTCCAATCTCATCCTTAAGTTTGTCTTAATTTGATTATTTAAAGTCTTGAACAGTACGTCTCTAAAGTTTTCAAACTTAAAATTGGTTAAAAAACCTAATGAACCTAATGAAAATGACATTACTGGTGGCACATGCTTTTTAAAGATGGAAGATACGAATAATACAGTACCATCACCACCTAAAGTGACAACCAAATCGAAAAAAACATCATTAGCATCAATAAACTCAGATGTCCAATACTTTAATCTTGATTTACTACAATTACTATCTTTACAAAGTTCCTTGGCGGCAAATCTTTCATCATCTTCTAATACAGAATCAACATATACGTTGATTGATTTGAAGTTAGTTAATAACCATTCTACAAGCTCCCTGGTAAGATAATATAACGATACATCATTCAATTTAGTCACAATCATTAAATTTTCTACTTGAAGATCAACTTTCGAATTGATAATATCTTTATTCAGCATACGCACACCATAAGCAGTTGAAGCGTATTGGAAATGCGTGTTGGTAATATTTCTTGGTAGAGCAGAATCAGGAGATGCAGATTTCCTTGTCTCATTCATGGATAAATTACGTAGCATCTCCTTGGTAAGATTAATATCAGATTTCTCTGGATTCATTTTGTCACTCGATGATGCCATATTTGTACTATATATCTTAAATAGTTCTGATATAAGGGGGGACTAGAAAAGTCTTGATTTAAAATATTTGTTCCTATGCTTTGCTCAGATACAAATATTTGTGTCCTTTGTATACTGGGATCAGACACTAATTTTAACAACACAACTTGAATCTCAAATAAATGCTAGATCAATTTTGTAAATCTTTAAGGTGTCTGAAAGTGAAAAACTTTGTTATTTAATTTTCATATGATATCTGTGAAAAAACCTTACAATAGAAATTGAAAAATTTTTTGTTTACAAATAAAGAGAAGTGATGAGCATTGGAAAGTGCACAAAAGAGTCAAGAAGGGGATGAGTAGAAACATTGATAAGGCTAACTCTGTGCTGGCAAGTTACCAAGCACAAAAAAATGAAGAAAGCACCGGAAACAAGGACTATTCGAGGTATAAGAGACCTAAAAGGGTTGCGAATGTCAAGGATGTGAAAGAGGCTACTGAGTGGAGAAAACAGTTGATACGGGATTTCAATATGAAGAAGACAAGGTTGTTTGATGATTCTCTCAATGAAGTACAGATTCGAGATATCAATGAAGAGTTGAATCAACTTTTGGATGAGAAGAAACGTTGGGATTGGCATATCAAGAATAAATTACATGGTCCAAGAAGTCAGGATATAAGTATTGGAGGGAAGTTGATATTGGGGAAGAAATATTTTGGGAGAGCTATAGATTTGCCAGAAATACAGGATTACATAGAGAAAGAGAAGAAGAAAAAATTAAGTATTGATGAAATTATTGATATAAAACGGATTCCAACTAAGAAATCCTCTCCATACTTCAAAATCAATGACTCTGATGAAATCAGAAGGTTTGAAGATGAATGGACTCAAAGACTAAGAGAATTCTACAACGATGAGAATCTTTCAACTACTCCTCAAGATAATGATAACATTCCAGAAAATATGACAATTCCAACATTGAAAGATATGGAGAGTTGGCTTGTTGAAAGACGTCGTAAGAAACTCCTTGAAACAATCAATTTCTAGGTAAATATCTACTCCTTTTGTATACATTCCATTCCATTCCGTAAACAGTTAACTAATATATAATTCATTAATAAGCATTCTTACATAAATTATGAAAAAAAAGTCATTTGACACATTAAAATAGTTGCAACTAAATATCTTATTTACCAGTGATCAATTGACAAAAGGATAGTCTTTATAACAATGAGAAGATCATTTAGAAAGTTAGGTTTATACTTAACTGTATTTTTATTACCATTCTTCTTTTATAAGTATTACTATAGAGATATGTCCATCTCTCGTTCTGTACTGCAAAAGCCAGTAGTTATCATTGGTTCTGGATTAGCCGGCTTGTCTACCGGTAACCAATTAGTCTCTACACATAACATACCTATCGTGATATTGGATAAGGCTGCTAGCATTGGAGGTAACTCTATAAAGGCATCCAGTGGTATAAATGGTGCTGGGACCATTACTCAAAAGAATCTCGGTATTAAGGATACATCTGATATGTTTTACAAAGATACACTCAAATCAGCCAAGGGTAAAGGTAGTACGAGTTTAATGGATAAATTATCGAAAGATTCGAAGTCCGCCATTCAATGGTTACAACAAGAGTTTGATTTGAAACTAGATGCTTTATCACAATTGGGTGGTCATTCTGTGGCAAGAACTCATAGATCAAATAATAAACTACCTGTAGGTTATGAAATTATTTCTACACTATCCAAAAAGCTGAAAGCTATTTCTGAGACTAAGCAGGACCTTGTTAAAATTCTACTTAATAGCAAAGTAATTGATATTGATATAAATGATAAAACAAAAGCCATATCAGGCGTTACATACTTGGATAAAGATGGGAACAAGGAATTTATAAAGGCTGACAATGTTGTTTTTGCTACAGGAGGGTTTGGGTATTCTAAGGATATGTTGGAAAAATACTCACCTAATTTGACCCATTTACCTACTACAAATGGTGATCAAACAACTGGTGATGGTCAAACTTTACTAGAGAGAATTGGTGCAAAGCTAATTGATATGGAGCAAGTGCAAGTACATCCAACTGGGTTTATAAATCCCAATGATAGAACTAATAATTGGAAATTTTTAGCTGCTGAAGCCCTTAGAGGTTTAGGTGGGATCTTATTGAATCCTAATAATGGTAAAAGATTTGTCAACGAATTATCTACAAGAGATGAGGTAACTGCTGCTATCCAGAAGTATTGTCCAAAGGAGGAAAATAAAGCATTTCTAGTAATGAGTGAGGGACTTTATCAGAATTATAAATCAAATATGGATTTTTACATGTCAAAGGGCTTGGTTAGGAAATTGTCAATTAAAGATGGAGTGGAAATATATAAATTGCCAATAACTGTAACTGAATTAATTAATGACCTTAACTCATACTCTAATACCGAAATGGAAGATGTGTTTGGTCGTTCACTAAGGATTAATACATTTGAAAAAAATCTCAATGAAAATTCTCAAATATATATAGGTGAGATAACGCCTGTTGTTCACTTTACCATGGGGGGAGCTAAAATTAATGAAGAGTCTCAGGTATTAGGAACAGATGATAAAATATTAGCTAATGGCTTGTATGCTGCTGGTGAGGTATCCGGTGGTGTTCATGGTGCAAATAGATTAGGTGGTTCTAGTTTATTAGAATGTGTAGTTTTTGGTAGAACAGCTGCAGATAAGATTGCCTTTACTTACAATTAAGTATTCTCTATTTTCTTGGTATTCATACATATATTGCTCATTTCTTTTTAGGGAGACAAAATTTGGATAAATCACTGCAAAGTGAGCTGATCATCAATATATATTAGTGTACATGAAAATTATACATTGGGTTATTTTGCTCTTCTGAGTATTTTTTATTTTGTGTATTAGTAACACACCTAGAGTATTACGTACGCTATTTAACAGTTGAATTATTTTGCGTTATTTTGAAGAATTACAGAAATAACTACCTATATTTACATTAATCTTTGAGTTGAAAGGAAAGAATAGACATTGCTAGTAATTTTCATGTCTCTCAGATTTATGCCACTCATATATAGTAATAAGAAGAAATGAATAAAAATATAGATTTGATTTTTCTGCCACTTCAGCAGAATATATCAAAAAATTCTTTGGTACATCATATACAAAATATAGCTATATTATATTAAATGACCCGAGTACTGTTATTTTTGAAATTTAAAATGTCTCAAAAATTGATTTATGACAAATGCTCATATAAATAATATAGAGTGAACACTAGTTTAAGCTTAAATATTTACGTGATATAGGGATGGAATGATTGCCTGCTATGTATATTGTTAAAAATAAAGATACATTGTATCCAATTGCATCTAAAAAGCCTCCAAACTTATAGGGAGTTTAAAATCTGAACAAGTTAAATTATAAAAAACATGTTATTAAACATCGTATGTATGAATGTATAAAATATTATTAGTTAGAGTATCATTTTAGTTGTTAGTTTTTCGAAGTTCTTCAGTCCTCAAAAGTTTAATACCGAACAAACCGTAAGCTTCTTCCAAATGAATTTCTTTATAACGTTATACTATATTTGTTTCATAAATATTACTGATATATAATTTAAGAGATTTCAAACGACTACGTTGTAAATACAGTTTCTGTCCACAATAAAAAATTCAATTTGCTGAAATATGTACACACATATTACTTAAAGTTAAAAGGATAGTCTATAGTTATTCTAAAATCATATCTATCGTTCTGGACAAAGTTATGGTAGTTGATGAGATGAAAACTTTCAGAGAAAAGTGAATCGAAAGTAGTATAATATAATTCCCCAATATTGTTGGAACAATATGTTGGAACAATATTATATTGTGACACTTACACTCACTAAATTAACCAAAGGATTATACAAGTAATCAATACTGACGAAATTATATAATAGAAAGTTTGAGACGTCATAAAATATTAGGAGTAGAAGTGCAAGGAAAATTATAGTGTATTAGAACATCTAAATGGAAAAAGTATATAAAGCAAGAAGATATAATTGTGTAAAAATTGTATATTTTTCATGTCTTATTGCTTCTGTCCTCAGAAAGACAAGCAGACAATTATAATATAGAATTATTATTACTAAAAAAAAGACAATGTTAGAATCTATTCACAGCGATAAACCTATTGTTCATGAGTTATACTTGGTATTTAGACGTTTGAAATGCTTTTATTGGGATAACTATTAGTAGAGATAGGTAATAATTGAAGTGAAGTAAGTAGAGTAGTACTGAATACCGCGTATGATATCACATTATTCGCAATGGAAGCGCGAATCAGTTTGATATTTACTTGATACTTTTTATACAAAAAGGACTTTATAATTTCTGCCATTCTTGGAAGTATATCAATAACTGTTTCCAACAAAAGTCAATATTTAAGGAGTTTTCACGTGACCGCTTTGAAATAGTATCATCACTTTTAGTTTTAAAAGTTTTTAAGATTTGTTAGCGCAAGTGGTTTAGTGGTAAAATCCAACGTTGCCATCGTTGGGCCCCCGGTTCGATTCCGGGCTTGCGCATATATTTTTATAATTTTTTTGATATTTTAGAGCTCTATTATTGTATTCGATGAGCTTCTCAAGAAGAAAGGAAGGTTAAATAAAGGTGGAACTTTTTGATTTGTAACGTTTCAGTTGTGTAGATACAGTTTATACTTATAAGATGTACAGGAGTAGGGATAGAGGAAAGAAGAATAATATCAAAGGGCCTAACTCCGCTTTAACTCAATTTTTACAAGAGGAAGGTATTAGTGCTGAGTCTATAAGAGAGAAATGGTTGAGCCAGCAAAAAAAAAGAGAAGAGACTTTAACCAGCAATAAAGCTTCTCCAACGAAAGGAGAGTCATTCATTGATGAAAGTACAGAGAGTGGAACTCCGAAACTGGAGGAAGATAAGGAAGATGACGAAGATGCTATTCGTACTTCATATGCTGATAGGTTGAAATCGGTTGTTCATGATAGTGATGAGGAGGAATATGATAGTACCAATATTAACTCCGCTAGTGATAATTTTTTAGAAACTGATTTAGAGAATAATGTAGAGCTCAAAAGGAGAAGGAGGAAACAGGTATTACAAAATAGAAAGAGGAAGAGGAAGAGGGCCGCAAATCTATTGGATAGAAAAGAAAGAAGAATAAATACACTTCAGTCAATGTGCATTTCTACTATAAGTAAGAATATAGCTGATTGGCAGAAACAGGTTAGTATTGATAAGGATAAGAATCCACTTTATGCTCATTTGAGAGAGGTTTTAGGTGGTATATCTTCTGTAAACTTAGAAAACTTATCCAATGCCCTTTCTAAAAATAGAGCTCTAGATGATACTACTTTACAATTATTTTTAAAAACTGATCTTGAAAGTCTGACATTTCATGACTGTTCTAAAATCTCTTACGAAGGCTATAAAGCGTTAGCTATATTTTCTCCTAACTTGAGATCATTATCGCTTCAAATGTGTGGACAATTGAATAATGAAAGTTTGTTATATATATCTGAAAAACTCCCAAATCTAGATTCAATATATTTGGATGGACCTTTCTTAATTAACGAAGCAACATGGGACCAATTTTTCAACAACATGAATGGAAGACTAAAGGCTTTTCATTTATCTAATACACATAGATTCACAGATAAATCGCTGGTAAGTTTATTAAGTAATTGTCAATCTAGTCTGGTATCGTTAGGTTTATCAAGATTGGATAGTGTGTTCAATTATTCTTTACTTCCTCAATATCTAGTTAATGAAAACTTCCATACTTTAAAGATTGAATATCCTTTTAACGAAGAAGATGTCACTGATGAAGTCGTTATAAATATACTTGGACAAACCGGTAATAGTCTAAAATGTTTTTCGCTGAAAGGATGTTCTGATTTAACTGACTCTACGGTTATAAATGGTATAGGTGCATTTATGTCTGGTGAGAATAATGTCAATAAAAATGTAGAAACGTTAATATTAGAGGATCTTGATCAAATTACTACAGATTCATTGGTATATTTATTCAGCAGTATATCATTCCCTCTTTTGAAAGAAGTGAGTTTAAGGCGGTGTGTATTGTTGGGGGATATGGGTATTGTAGAATTGTTATTGAATTCAGCAAGGGAGTCTTTACAGTCTTTAAATCTGAATTCATTAAAAGAACTGACAAAAGATTCATTTGCTACCATGAATTGTCCAAAGTTAAAATATCTCGATTTAGGGTTTGTCAGATGTGTGGATGATGAAGTTATTAATATTCTTGGGGAACAAAATCAGCAACTCTCTTTAATAGATGTCTTTGGAGATAATTTGGTTACTAGTGATACAAAAATAAGAAGTGGTTTAACAATCATTGGAAGACAAAGTGACAGTCTCTAAATGTACTTGTTTCCCCTGCCCTTCTTCCTACTCTGAGTATATACAGTACCACAAGTTTAATGTGAGTACCATGGAGTTCACTATAACTAGGCTTGTATAACATTTTGTTCAACAATTAGATGAAAACAATTCCTACCAACTTCAGTTTTATTTATAGTTTCTTGAACCCACTACAAATAAATCTACAATTATTATTTAATTATTGATAGATTAGTAATCCTTCAGATTGGAAGTATTTGAAATTATAATATACATACTCTCTTTCTTATTTTTAATAGATATATTATATCATATTACTGACATATTGTTTCCTTTTTGGGGAACGATGCGAAATTGAGAATTTGCTGAAAATAAAAACAAAACAAAAATACCGAGGGATCGATGAACTAATTGATAAGTTGTGACAAGTAAAAGTTCTCAAATAGCGGTTATTTGATTCTCCTTTACTGAAATAGAGAGCTGATTAGAGGTTAAGTATATAATCCTGAAAAATGAATCAAGTTGATTCATCTTTCGAAGATATTGAGCAATCAAGACAAGAGCGGCAATTTCCAAGACCTCTTCAATTGCCCTCTTTACCAGCAGGAATGGCTCATAATAATAGTACCATTCCTTCATCTATTACTAGTTCCAATAAGTCAATGTTTTCTGATACTGCTAGAGAGCAACTTTGGTCTAATAATACAGATGAGGAACCTGAAGATGATGAGCATTTCCTCGATGATTTTGAAGAGTTTCAAAATAAGAAAGATGACTTTGATGGTGCCATTAGATATCATTTCAGAACACATAAGCAATTGTCTCCTACTAGGCGTAGTAACGAATTTGCAAAGAAGTTTAATCAAAAATTACCTTCCGGTGATACATATAAATATCCGTACGATGAAGAGACTGAGTACAAAAGTAATAATATAAGGCACTATAAATCTATGTTTGATTTGAACTCACAAAAAAGAGGACCAGTTGATGTTGATAATAAGCTGAGAAGCAGAAGGCCTGAGAAGTTGAAGAGCAGTATTTCATATGGTAACTTAAGGCGACCATCTAAAGGTAACAATTCTGTGCGATTTCAGGATTCTAACAAACAGATATACCAACAGAAACTAAACAGAGAAGACCAAAATAGCACCGAAAAATATGAAGACAATATCAACGCTACAGTTGTTAATCCTATGGAATCGTCTCGATATTTGGAACGATTTCAAGAAAATGTCCCAGATAATGAGGAAGATGATTTTATATTTGACGAAAGTTTGATAAAACCACAATATATTATTAATCCTTTAAAAAATGATCCAAATTATCAAACACTACAAGAAAGCTATAATTTTGATGACTATAACGATGAGAAGGACGATGACTATCATCATCCTTTCCTCTCCCCCATACAAGAAACTAACAATTATTCAAGTGAGAAATATTTGAATACTTTCAATACAAAGAAATACCATCCTAACAAAATAAGGACTATTAAACAACAACTCGATTATAATACTCCTATAGAAAATGGGGAAATGCATTATAATCCACGAAAATTTAAATGGGAAGGTAACGAAGATATATTGAAGAAATTTGACCGCATGTCGTTAGATAATACTATTAGAAATTCCCTACCTAAGCAAAGGAAATCTGAAAATGTTTTCATGAAAGATCAATTAAACAATATAAAACTAAGATCGAATTCAAATAACCCTAAGGTTGTTGGTGATATGGTGTTAGATGAAAAAAATATGAGGTGGGTTAGTATTAACGAAGATAAGGCCGATCCGTTTGCTGATATTGGAACCATCAATAACATGAAATTTAAATCACAGACCTCTCCAGTTTTACGCTCACAAAGTTCTTTTCAACAACTTAAAATAGCCAATAATCTCGATCCAAGAAGGTACCATTCGACAAGAGTTAAACCTAGTAAAAGTGTACGTGGCTCACATTATGATACCTCACCTTCGATATTCAATCTTTCATCAAGACAATCAGAATTATTCTATCATGAGGAAAATAGATGGCACAAGAAGGTAGGTTCATGGTTCACACCAGGCTATCAGACAAATAATAGAAAAATACACAATACTTCAAGCACAAGCTATTCAGATAAAGAATATATGTACGAAATATGGAAAATGGTCGCCAATTCCACTAGAAACTAGTTCATCAATGAATCACTAAAAAAATGTATTTTTAGCAGGTTTCAGTTTTTCGCGTCAAGAAAATTTTTTGGCTGTAAATGTAAATATTTATAAAATTCAGGCATAAAATAAAGAGTTATTATTCAGTTATTATTTGAAACTAATAGAAAGGAGTATCACGACTCTATTCTTTTTATTAGCTATATGTTTCTAGGGTTATAAGAGTAAAAGTGCTAAACTTGTGATAATAACAGAATCATGTTCAATCATGAATGGAAATACTCGCTAAATCCAAAGACCTTCAATGACATAGACGCTACACTTTTTGTGAACTACAGATTTGGTACTTTATTTTCCTATATATGGGGAACTTGGTTTTTCATGGTATTAAAAATTATACTATTGGCCTCTGACCTATATACATGCATTAAATTACTGGCCTATAATTCTTGGTCGAATAATACGATTCAACCATATTTACCTTTCCGGATTTCGAAATGGCTATTTAGTGGCTGCATCCTAGCTTCCATCGTTTTATTAATTTGGGAAGTTATTCATGGAATGAGATTATATATGCAGAAAATAATTGCAGTTTGTTATATTAATAATTTCTCAAGAAATATATACTCGATTACAAATTACGCAAAATTTTGCGTATTCAATAAGATATCTGCAAAAGGACATTTCCAAAGAGCTGCATTTTTTTCATTCTTTGAAATTAAAGACTGTATACGATTATTATTTACTGATACCCCTAGGCAAGTAATTAATGGACTGACGTTATGGTCAGTCCTCATTACTGTAGAACAGAATACAGAGTTGGGTGATTTAATTTCATTTGATGGTTTAATAAATAAAGTAAAATATATTACTGAAACAAACCATGAGGAGGCAGTTGTTTTAACGCTAATGCTAATATCTTTTATTATTTGGGCTTTTTTTATGGCTAAGTTTGCATGTGCATTGCTATGTGCAGTGTTTGTTTATTATAGACTTATCAAAGAAGGCAAATACAGTTCCTTGAAAGAATTCGTATCCATTGCCGTAAGTAACCATGTGGATGATTTAATAAAAAGACAGGTAACGAAAAATTCAAATGCTGATATTTCTGAATCATATTTATTATCCGACTCCAGTTTATATTTAGATTTAGAGAGGTCGAGAACCCTCGAAAAGGATGCCGAATGTTCCTTTACTTATCAAAATATCAATGATTCCACGTTATCCTTCAATGATAAAGAAAGATCCCAAACGTATGAACACGAAGATTATCTCTTTAATGAAACTAATAGTTCTTCAATGCCTTTAAGAACCAATTCTGTAATTTATGGAGAAAACTTTTATTCTGTACAAAAGGGGGAATATCTAAATCCGTCACTTATAAACGAAGATTTGCCATATTATCCACCTCAGTCAAATAATTTAGAAACAATTAGTATCATTGAAGAAGAACCTTCTACTCCGTTGATAAATGAATCTAGCAATTTCTCTTTTCAACCGAACGAAATTTATGGCAACCAATATAATCCACAAAATTCTAAGTATCATATATTCACACCAACAAGAGCACATTTTAAGAATAAAGAATAATTATGAATAAACCTTATAAAAATTACATAAAAGTAAATAGTTGTAAAAGTAATAGTTCTATTCTAATTTTCATAAGAGGAATCTAGCTTTGGGATTATAAGATATGCGGATTAGAGACTGCTTAATCTATAATGATAAGTAAATATTTTCATAGGTACTATACGGTAAAGAAAAACTGTAAGTATATTTATTATTGAGTATTCCATCATTATGTTTTCTTTTGATTTCTCAAACTTATATATACAAAGCACAATAAGTATGACATGATGAAGATATACTGTCGTTCAATCCTGATTTTTAATGAGAAGCCCTTTGGGTGTTATTTTGTGGCATGTGAACATAATAAATTGTACGTTAACCAGCTTGGTTATAAAGAAAACAAGGAATGCATAAAGTATGATTTTGCAACCTAATTTGGTTAATGAGTTAGTTGTATCTAATGGAAGTATATTTTTATTAGCAGAAGAATCGTATCTAAAGAATCTGGATACTATCTTATATTTTATCTACAAGTTATGTTTCTGCTACCCTAAAATGCGTATATTATATATATGAAAACACAGGCTTAATGAAAGATTTATTTTGAAACCAAATATGCCGTTATTGTCTTCTTATCCTTTTACCGTTCTAA
This sequence comes from Kazachstania viticola, assembly GCA_030571575.1. Taxonomy (NCBI): domain Eukaryota; kingdom Fungi; phylum Ascomycota; class Saccharomycetes; order Saccharomycetales; family Saccharomycetaceae; genus Kazachstania; species Kazachstania viticola. The sequence continues at coordinate 171,540 of JAJLXZ010000007.1, forward strand.
TAATAAAATTTGCCTTTACACATAGTTATTCTCCACAAGAAAAGGGCCATATTGACAATATCTATGTATATAAGAGAGCAGCAGCTTCGGAGAGGAAAGTACAAAAAGGTTGTCCAATAAACATAATTGAGTCTTTTACATTCCTCCTATCACAGTCGTTGTCATGCATTACTACTCAAAATTTGTTTTGCTAGAGACTCAGTTGGAAAAACCTATGTACAGGAGTAAAGGAACTTTAGTAAACGGAGAAATTGCTGGGCATCTTGGGATTTAGGGATCCATCAATTAAACGTTTTTTGTAATATCAGTTATCTATAAATAAAACACTTTTTTATATTCTTATTACTATTAAAACTTTCATGAACAAGCTCATAACAACTTGCTAATGTTTAGTTTTCTTGATAGTTCCCAAATTAATGAAAGTATTGTTGTAGTTTATTAAAATCAAATAATATACAAATACAACATATAAATTTAATTACTTATTTTATTTTTCTCAATATCATAGTAATTTCATTACTGAATAAAAAACTTGACAAAGTTAAAACTTCGAAAAACAAAAACTGACTATGGTAAACAGCCACAAAACTTTTATTAGAACTGAATACTTGTTGTTAGTGTTTAATTTTTTTAAGTTATCTATTTCAAATAAACAGTAATAAAAGTTAATATTTTGTAAAATATGACATACTTTCAAATATTTAAAATACCTAGAACGCTTACAAAACTCCACCTATTAGTGCATTTATTGAAGAATTAAAAGTGTCGCTTAATGAACATACAACATAAGTATAAATTGAACATTTTTAATCTACAAAATATAATAAAAAAAGCATTTAATTGTACGATTCACTACCCACTATTTTTTTAAAATTTTGTAATAAGATGCCCCGACTACGAAGAACTGATTGTGACTAAGAAATTAATAATACAACCAAGCCCCTTGCTGACAAATGTCTACAAGGATTCTAGAACAAATTCCAATATTCAAAATTACGGACGTTATCATGATTGGTAGTTCCTTTATTATCATACATTATTATTATTATATTAATTGAGATGTGAAGAGATGAGTTGATAATATATTCTTTTGAACGTAAAAAAGTTCTCGTATTTCTTAATATAAAATACAAAGTATAAATAATATATATAAAATAATAATAATAAAAGTAATTGTAAAAGAACTTAATCATATAAAATCTGTTTTCTAATTCAGTATTTATACGTTTGGAAATAGATGAAATATCTTTTGTGTCGTGTTGTTGACGTGG